>JAUZNJ010037213.1:0-11544 GCA_034780135.1 Jordanella pulchra | reverse complement strand
TAGTCTGGTGTGCTACTGCTTGGTTGGAAAGAAAGCCAGCAGCCACATGGCCCTTTCTGGAACCAGTTTGACACCCCATGCTGTAAAACAATAATATTCTCAATAGCAATTTGAGTTGTTTTTTTTTTTTTACAGGCTTTTGGTTGAGTTTGATCCCAATGCAGACACTGTAGTGTTTGTTGTAATAGACCATTATTTTAACTCTGAGATTTCCCCAATTTTCCCATAAAATTCCAATCATATATAGGCTTTTTTATGCTTGTAAACGAGACTGTGTAGTTATGTAGTTGTCTTTTTACTATTTCCACCAAATTGTCCTTCAGAGTTGTAGGGGGCTAGTGCCTTTCTCTAGCTCTTAAGGGGCCAGGATACACCAGGTGACCAGTAAATCACAGGGCCAGTAAAGGTTTTAAAATCTAAATTTAGAATTAGTGGGGTAGTATAATCTCATATAGAAGACTTCATAAATAAATGAAACTTAAAATCAAGTGTTTTTAATTAATGAAGAAAATACATTCCACGTAACTTTTTTTCATTAAAACTACCCTATTTACCATGAATACCTACTGTATTCCCATAAAATAAATGCAGCTGAGGTGTTAGATTCAAACACCTATAAATGGAAAGAAGACACAGATTCTAAGTTTCTCATATCTGCAGGGAGTGTACATAGAGCTACAAGCCCAACACACTCTGAAGCTTGCTCTGTCATCTTCCAGCTTTTATTGAAATAATGGGAGTTTACTGCTTACATTAGAGACAGCTCTAAGGGAAGGGGGTATAAACAACTGCAAGTCGTCCACATGATTACTTTCTTAAAACATAATACTTTTCTTCTTCTGTGGCCATCTTCTCAGGGTTAAAACAGTTCAGCTTTAACTAAATGCTTCCTCGCATCGCCTCCTGACCCACAAAGGACTGATGATTTATGTGAATGAGTCCTTACATACATTGTAAAAGCCGTAGAATGGAGTTTCCATGGTGAGACCCATGTGGAGTCATAAGGACTTCTCTTTATAATTAAGAAGTGTATCCACTTCATGTTAAAGTTAATTCAGATGTTTAGAAATTATCTAAACAAACATTAAGATAAAACTGCATAAATATTATATTATTCTGACATAAAATAAATCAGACAGGATCTCTGAAAACTGATATAAAATTCAGTTAGGCCCTGGTGGATAATACAAAGTTACAGACAGAAGAGGTTTTGTTGATTTGCTATTTGGATAAGGAAAACTAAGGATTCAATGTTCAAAAGAATTGTAACTATTAACTGGCTTTGGACTAATCAGTAAGTCAGACTAAAAGATTGTTGCTACTCCTCGCCCAGAATTTCTAGGTATGTTAAAATTGAAATAACTTAAGGGAGTTTACTTAATTAAGATCACATAATCCTCTTGCTGCAGTCAAGTTTCTGTAACAACATAGATCAATTTGATTATCACAAATCAAGTCATTAACTAACAGAGTTTTTGAAGACAGAAATCATATGTTAAATAAACCATGTTGAATTGTTTTAACTTTTTCCCTGATTGAAGTCATTCTGATTTTAATTAGAGTATCATGGTTTACTCCTTTAGGATTATTTTCTAATTTATTTGATTTTGGCTGTGGGCAAGACATTGTCTGGGTGGAAGGAAAAAAAAGAGTGGGTAACAGTAGAGAAGCTGCAGAGAGGTCTGTTAAACTACGATCTGCTTCCTGGTCGGTACCCTGGGCTGTCAGGATTTTGGAGGACTAATAAATTTGGACAGATTTCTAGAAAGAAGAACTGTACCATCCAAAGTGGGATGAGTGCAGTCTTTTCGAATCAGACCATGTTTTCCCCAGAAAGATTACCAATTATAAATGTAGCCCACATAATTTTCAGGACACCACCTAGACAACTAGCAGTTGAATGATGACATGTGGCTAAATATGTCATCACTGGCCAAGACAGGGAGGGACCAGAGAAAATTACAGAGACTGACATTGTTTTGGCAAAATTACACACACTAATTTTAGTGACCTCTGATTGGTGTAACCGGGTGTCATTACCCTCAACGTGAATCACAATCTTACTATATTTAACCTTATCCTTAGGCAGTTGTTACAAATAGGATTAGATGTAGCCCATTCTAGCCCTCGGCAAACATTGGCTATGGTCCCTGGTGTCTCTAATGCCTCATTTTTGACTAGGGAGCTGCCAATTACCCCAGTGGGCTTCTCAGTGAGTGTGTCACTGAGCAGGGAAAATTGGTTAGAAACATGGACGTGTTGGTGGTGACCAGTGGGCAATGTTCTAGGACTACAATTTCTGCATACCATCACCCAGTCACCTGGCTGATTAGGCCTTTTTGAAGGACCACTGCATGGACATTTCTCTGGTCTCTGTGGCTCCAGGCTGGTAACTAGTGGGCCTACCCTAACTCCTGGATGTTCAACAGCCAGAAGCCGGGATTCTAAGTCTGACACCCTTGCCTCCAAAAATGCTACACTTATTACAGATACCATTATTGCTAAAGGAGGCAGAAGAATAACTGAACATCTGACACAGAGATCATAAGAGAAGAGATAGAGATTTAGAGAGTTTGAAAAGAGTAAGATGATAGAGAGAAGCCATAGCAGTGCAAAGCCAGCACTAACCTAGGCTAGCTACCCCTTACTACCAGAAATAAAAACTGTGTGAACGCAATAAGTGTCCAATAGAAAAGTGCAGAAGTAGAAGCTGTATTTAAAAGTGCTTCTGGACAGTTAGAATAACTTAGAGATATCACTGAAAAGAGAACACAGCTTGTGAGAACCTAAATGTTGCAATACTGCTTTTTCAATTATTTGGCTGAGGATTGATAGTCTAGTGATTGGTCTGCAATTTTGCAATAGTGATTTATCCCGACATTTTTTTAACAGTGGTTTAATAACTGCTGTTTTTAGAGCCTGGGGAAAACACCTGATAATAGGGATGAGTTTACCATTTGAATTAGGTAAAGGTGCAATGACAAACAGAACTTTCTCAGATAAAAAAACAACAGGAGGATAAGTTTACTTGTTTTACAATTTCTTCCAAGTTTTTATGGTTGAGTTGGTCAAATACAGCAATTTTCTCTGCCTTTGCATGATGAGCAGGTTAACCCTCTAATTTTTGTAATTTTCTCTGTAAAAAGGTTGGCAAATTAATTGCAATCCCTGGTAAAGTGGAATTCAGCTGGTACAATTACAGGTGGTTTTGTCAACTTTTCAAATATTGCTTTTCAGATATTATTACTGTTTTTGTTAATTATTTACACAAAAATGTTTTCTTTTGCATGTTTTATTGAAAAGTGATAACTTCGCAGTCTGTCTTTGTAGACTTTATAGTATACGTTAAGTCGTGTTTTAAATCATTTACATTCAGCCATTTGACAAAGGTTTTCTCTTTTCTTGCAAGTCTAGCATTTATCCATAGTGATTTTATATTGACTAAACACATGTTAATTTTAAAAGGGGCAATGGAATTCATTATACCTGAGATTAGGAAGAACACATTATATAGGCTACTAGTTTATCCACTGCTTTATAGTATGGAAATTGCGGTATATGAATAGGGTTGACAAAAAAGTATTAGCTGTTCTGTCTGTAAACAAGTGTTTTGGGAAAACATTGACTTTTTCTAAGAGAATCAACATAGATATTACTTTAAAAAACAACAGGAAAAATATCACAGTGACATCAATTTCAGAGACCTTAGAAATATTTACATCGTTGTTGATAATCTATTATAGTGTGTCCTAGATAATATGTAGGCTGTTTAACATTTTGAACTTAACTTAAAACAGTTTTGAAGTACATCATTCAGCTTTTTTGCCTTTGTGTCTATTGTGTTGTCAACATGGATGTTAAAGTCTCTCATAATTATTAAATGATAATAATCAGTGCATATCTAGATAGACGTTAACTAAAGACATGAATAAAAATTGCCTCATATTCTGGATTTTTGCATAGGGTTTGTTTTCAGGGTTAGTTTATGGCCTTTAACCTCCCAAATATTCCTAACCATGTTGCTGTGAGGAACATAACATCAATGTTGTTCTTAGAAATGAAGTTGTTAACTAGAAGTTAATCTATCCAACCATCTTCTACCGCTTGAACCGTAAGGGTTGCGGTGGGGATTGTGCCTATCTCCACCAGTCTATGGAGGGGTGAAAGGAGGAGTGCACCCTGGATAGGTCACCAGTCCATCACAGGGTAACACGGAGACACAGTATGCACACACACATACTTGCACCTAAGAACAATTTAGAGATGTCAATTAACCAAACAGTCATGTCTTTTGGACTATAGGAGAAATTTAGAGTACCTGGAGTGGACCAATGTTTGCAGGGGCAAAACATGAAGAATCCATACAGAAAAACCCTGGGCCAGGAATCTAACCCAGGTCCTTCTTGCTACCTTAACTGTCTTACAGCCTTAACCTAACTAAAAGTCCCTTTGCTGATAGAGATCTTATATTTAGCAGAGCCAGTTTTATTTGGGGTGAATAGTTCTACGTTTTAAGATTGCTTGAGAAAGGAGATTGATCTGAGAATAGATTATAGGCCATGTAATTTTCTTGCTATTTTTCTTCTAGTAGTTCTGACACGGAAGCTCCTGTAATTACTGCCAGGGGGCTAGATGCTTTCTAGGAAGTGGTTTAATAATGTCTGAACTCTCATCTCAGACTTCAGAAATACAGTGCCGATGTTGATCTGATTGTTTTGATAGCCCAAAATCAGGAATTTGGGAAATTCTTTAGGGAACCCAGGAGAGATGTTCCTAACTAAAATTGTAAATCAATGTTTTTCATGAATTCAAGAAATGTGAATTCTAGCAAGGTTATTTTCTGTTCTTATACTGTTCTGGCCTCATTAGGAAAATGTTTCTCATAAGAAGTCTAATCTCCTAGTTGGTGTTGATAAGGTATGTCAAGCTGGAGTCCTGGAAGTTGGCTGTTTATTGCTTTGTTTTGAAACAGTGTGGTCTTGCTGGACTTTCTTAAAAGATCATAACGCTCCCAGAAAATCTTGTGATTGTCAATGAAGTTCACAGATTTAATAAGCATTCTTTAATTGACTATCTATTGATAATAAGCAGTCTGCTGCACTTCTCATCTACATGTCCATTTCTTGATATTTGAACACCTATTAACATATTCATTTTTAGATTTCAAGCACTGTGTTTAGATTCGGCGGCTGCGTCCTGACAAGGTCGGGTTTGTTGATTGATGACATCATAGTGCAGCTCAGTGGCCTGTTCGTATTGGAATACTCCCTTTTTCACAGCCAACGATGGGAGCCTTCTTTTCGCGCATTTTGAATGATGGGCCTGGTGTATCCTCTGTAACCTCGAGTATCGCGTCATTCATTGTGAGTTCAAGCAAGCCGGCTGCTTCGTGCTCAGTAAAAGGGGAAATGGCGAAGAACAATGGCGAATATTGTAAATGCAGTTAATATAATAGAAGTAAGTGAATAGTTGCATCTGAAATTCATTAAAATATTTTTTAAAAGGTTATCGGGTCAGATATGTAGCAGATAATGTTTGGTTTATTTAGAGGGTTTATTCTGTGACTGTGCAAATGTGTTTGGTTGACATTTAAACGCAGATTCCAATATCAGCTTTCTCTGTAACATCTGACACAGTATAATTTTGGCATGAGATTACCTTTATTTTTTTCTGTGTTACAACACCATTGACTGCTACAATGAGATAATGAGGACATCTGGCATTATTTCTGGTTTCTTGGTCCCTTTGGGGGGTTGGTTGTCTTGGTCTTGTCACATACCTCTTGTTGATTTAGCAAACTTGTTTTTCAGTGGAGTTCCAGTGGGTTTCCAGTTGGAGAGATGATGGTATGGTGTACCTCTTCTGTTGGGCAGCCAAGGCTTAGAGTCTTTGCTTGGCAGTTTTCACAGCCTCAGGTAATGGTGTTTGTTTGTATTTATGCAGGATTCCTTTGGGAGAAAACCCCGTCCGGATTTCTGAATGTTGGTTTACTTATTTCCGTGTTGCCTTGATTTTTGCTTTGAACCTTCTCCTTCATGGTGGACATTGTCAAGTGTGAATACTCCTAACATTAAGGTATCCAAGCATCTCAAGGATCACTGATGTTGTACTGTATAGCAGCTCACAGTAGGAATTGTACTTACTGCTGTATTCACATCATCCAGACGATTGTCTAATAAAAATTTACTCAACTTGGCTAACCAATACAGGGGGATGGGGGGTCGGGGTGGGTCGATGGTGTTAGGTTCCAGGTTGGTGGGTCCTTTTCTTTCAGATCATCCACCAGAGAGTGCCTGATGACAGCTGGCTCTTGGAGGGCGTGCCGGCAGGTCCTAACCAGACGCACCTGTGGGGAATTGTCATCTCCTGGTGGTGTATAAGATCGGCTGACTGCCAGCACATCTTCGCCAGAGTGTTTGCCTTAACTGGTACACTAAGCCCCTCAAGGAGTAGTTTCTCTGAGTACTCTAATTGAGATTCGAGTTGCCAAGAAATCTAAAATCTTGCGATCCTTTTTTCCAGGGAACCTTCTGAAGAGCTATCCACCTTTGGAAGGAATCCTCCAGTCAGCTCCATTATTCCTCCGTGCTGCCTAAGTGTTTCCATCCGTCCAGCCGTCGCCCTTGGACATACCCCCCTTCTTGGTGCCTGGCCATTCTCCTCCCCCGTTAGGACCCCAAGTCCCTCAAGTAAGAGCTTCTGATCCAGTTCTCCAGAGTTCAACTCTTTGAACCTGATTTACCACGCCTCTCCCTCTCTGTGAGTGGCTGAACCTGGAACCCTTTGAAGCCTAGAACCAACAATCTGATCTGAGCATTTGTGATTACCAAAAAGAAATAAATCCTTTGAATATTGTCACCGGATCCCTCTGAGTGTTTCTGCATGTGGGCTAAATACGTTAAACCAAGCATGACAGATTGTGGTTAGCTTGCTCCACTGACATAGCTTGTTAGATCTCCTGGGACTCTCACTGTTAGTAGCTCCTCGCTGTTAACACCAAGTAGCTCAGTAACACTGAGTTAGTAGGTGTTTAGCTGTTAGTTGAGGTTGTCTATCAAAGCATCATTAGCATCTACAGTCATTGTATGTGTTAAATTTGTAATTTCAATCCACTGTCTAAAATAAAGCTATTATATTTTCATTATTCAAATTGGTTTAGCTAACAGTTTTCATTGTGTTGATTTTTATTGGGAGCAATTCCTTAATTTGGATTTTTGATGCCTTCCACAAGTCAGAGTATGACTCAAAGAAAATAATAAAAATTCCTGAAAAAGGCTATACTATATCTACAGCCTGAACAAAATTCAAGCATTTCTCTTTGCAAATGTTGCAGACAAGGCTGAATTTGGCTAAGGCACCTTTTTTTTAAAAAATCTTTCCTCAATTTTGATTACTGCGTTTCATGCAAACCCTGAAAACAAGTTATAAAGAAGATACATCTTTATCAAAATTACCGTGGACATTAAATGTTGATCATTTAGCATACGATCGTGAAAAATGCTCACCTAAAAAAAAAAAAATAATAATAATTACACCCATCTAATAACCTATTTAGGTAAAGAGTCAATCATTCAAGAAAGGACTTCAGCCTCCATGTAGGTTAGAAAATGCAGGCGTATGAACTATGGGGACAGAGGTAGAGCTAAAGTTTTTGTTAAGGTACATGTTTAGCAAGTTACTTTGTTAGAAATAGTGCTTTATAAGCCCCCAGTAAATGTAAAAAGTTTATTATTACTATATTCTTAGTGCTTTGTGTCTGTGATTGTTTTGGTTTTTAATTGTGGAACTTCAATTACCATTAAGGAACTTGTTTTCTTCATTGGCTTTTCTTTTGTCTTTTTTGATTCCTCTCTCACCCTAACCTGCATAACAGATACTCCATTGCTTTCTGGATTGTGCTCAAAATACTGCATTTAAAGGAGAATACCATTTGCAGTAGGAGGGAAAAAAGCAGAGACAAAAGATTGAAAAAGATCAGTGAAATACAGTGATGAGAATAAAGACTTATATCTCCTCTGCTAGACAACTTTGATAACACAAGTTTAATGGTTTAATCCACTCTTAGTTATCTTTCTCTGGCTTGTGGCTACAACTTAGAATTAAAAGCTCCTACAAATTCTTTTGATTTTATGTGAATTTAACAAACCACTAAAAACTACAAAAAAAAGTGTTTACACATATATTGGGAACTTGTCATTTTTTGCCCAAATGAATTATGCTGTGGATAGGTTAATGTCAAGAAAATCATATTCTGTGAATAAAAAAGCTATTCTATGACATTAAAAATCATAGTAATTATATTCAAGGGGTCAGTATTTAACTATTTAAAACCTGCAATTATTTTTATATTGACTGACAGACTTATTTAATCTATACTTAAATCGTTATTAAGGTCACTTTCATGGTAAAAATATTACTTTAAATATCGGATATCATTAAAATAGAATATAACCTAAAGCAATTCTCAATGAAGGTGAGTCATTGCAAAACCACTGTGTTTTTTACATAAAGAGTGATATAAAAGGAAATATAACCACTAAATTCATATCCTATATTTGTAAAATATTGCAAGAGGAAGTAACAGCAGATACAAAAGATATCAAAGGGAAATGGGAACTGGAAATGAATACCATAATTAATGATGAGGACTGGGAAAAATGTTTAGGGAAGGTCATAGAATATCAAATAGTCCAATGTTAAGAGAATTTGAATGGAAAATCAAAATGAGATTTTTCAGGACTCCTCTTCTTATATCTAGATTTTATCCCACCTCTGATAAACGTTGGAGAGGTTGTGGACTAATTGGAGACTTCACTCATATATTTTGGGACTGTCCAAAATTATCAACATATTGGAAAGGGATACAAACAGAAATTAACAACTGCCTGGGCATTACAATTCCCCTAGAACCATCCTTTATAATACTAGGTATTTTCCAGAATAAAATCCAAGATCACAGTAAGATTTCCAGTTTAAAGATCTTACTTGTCCTCGCAAAGAAGATGATTACGGTCTCATGGCTGAAACCTCAGCCCCCAACGATTTCCCAATGGAAGAATAGAGTGAGGGAGGTGTACCATATGGAACAAATTACGGCAAAACTTCAGATAAAAAGTGATATCTTTATAGAAAAATAATCCTCAGTTCAAGCATTCATTTCAAACCACAACTGATGGAAATTACAATTAATGGATGGGAGATTCCTTTGTGTTTTTATTTTATCATTTTATTTTATTTATTTATTTCTGCCTTTTCATTTATCTTTTCCTTTTATTATCATCATTGTTTTCTGTTGTCATTTCTTCAAGATCCTGGACAAACAAAACCCTTTTTAAAAATATAATGTGTATTTATACATGTAACCTGTAAGATATGTGAGATGTGACATGCACTGGAAAACCTGAATAAAAAAGTTCAAAAAAAAAAAAACACAGTTAAGAATAACAGTTCTTGAGCGACCCAGGTTCGAATCCGGCTTGTGGTCCTTTCCTGCATGTCTCTCCCACTCTCTCATTCCTCTCAGGCTACTGCCTGACTAACGAGCCACTAGTGTTGTAAAAACTCAAAAAAGAAAAAATCCTGAAGATATTGTATAGCAAGAGGATATGATAAAGCAATTTTCAGAACCAAATTATTATTTTCTATAGGTTTTGTTTGATTATGCTAGAAAAATATAATCAAGTTGAATTACCGACCACACACTCACTGTCCCCTGAAATGCTCCTGCCAAACTGCAGTCTTTGCATTCCTTTCAACTCATAGATTTTGTATTAAAAGCTGAAGTGTTTTCCAGTTTTTGTCTGTGTTTTTTTCACAACTTGCATATTTGTGCCTCTGTTTGTGTGCAAAACAGTGTGACAAAAGTCCTTTACTTCTAAGCAAACAATATGACATTTTGAGCTATTAATCCAGCTTGTTAAAGGGAGAGAAACCTGGTTTTACTGAAGCATAAATTCAGTACATGCTCTTGAACATATTCAAATTATGTTCCGTACCTCTCAGCTCAGGTTTTTTCTCCTGAGGGTGAAATGACCAAAAATAACTAGGGAATTGCAGTAGGCCTATATGGTTTTACTCCGCCCTGGTCATGTTGCCCTCTCTATGTTTACTGGGAAGCAAAGAGAGAAGCAAGCATGGATGAGTGCATAGCTGACCCCAATGTTATTAGAGTAGGTGAAACGTGTGTATATGTATTTATGTGTGTAGAGCAGTCTGCTTGAAAATGATTGACCATGACAGAAGAAGTGTATGAACTTGATGCCAGAAGCAACAATACCTGTAAACATACACAGACCAAACAGATTTGCTCACTTAAAAATGTAAACATATTGAATACACAGTATCTGATAATATATTAGGTCTCAAGGCCTCGGGTTGGGCTTGAAGCAAATTTCTAAGCTTCTAAAAAAAGACAATATTTAAATGCCTTAATATGCAATAAGACAGTAAGAAGGTAATAAAAAGTCTAAAATATTAGGAATCTTTCCATGTTCTATGTAAAGGCATGACGGTTACTTAAATAGTTCGATTATTATGAAAACAAAAATGTCAGTAAACATGGGAAAAAAAAGAGTTCCAGCATTTTGGAAAAAAAGTCTACATCATTACCACAAGAAAAAGGATCTGAATCCCCACAAAAAGTCATATTATTTAGTCGGGGTGCTCAAGCTCTGTTGTTGTTGTTCTTTAGTTTAGTTTTCAGGCCTCCATAATACTGTAGTTTCTGCTCGGATATTTGTTACTGAAACGGTGAACCAACACCATCCTGACACCTGACGCCTCATGATTAATTTATGGAGCACACTCTGAGAATTACAGCAGTTTATAAATGTTCTATGTTTGTTATTATCTTGGCTGAGCTGGCTTCGATTTCACACAATATAGCTTGCCTCACAATAAAACAGCGGAGGGAACACTTAGAATTGAGGCAAAGAGACTTTTAAAATCTTTATTTCAGGTCCTTTATTTGGCAATAATGGTTTTGTCAAATAGAAGTAGATTTAAATTAGATTTATTTTTATTTATTTTATTTTATAATTTTTCTGATGTTGGAAAAATTAGACCAGGCTGATGGGAATTAGAAATGCCTTGTATCTGTTTAAAGAAGCAAATGGAAGTGGACCCTTAGGGTAATGGCTTTCAATTTGTGGCGTACCAGAGAATTTTGTGTCTGTTTGTGTGAGTATGGGGAGCCATGTATTTGCTACCTGGTGGGCACAATTTCCAAGAAATATGCCACATTTACTCATTGGTAATGGCCACCATTAACAATGACTGGTCCCCCTGAAGAGTGAGGCGTAGGTTTAGCACTAAGGTGGGAATTTAGGTTAGGTTTAGGGTTAGAGATGGTCTGGTAATGGCAATGTCAGGTTTGGAGGCAAACGTCTGACCCACATGCAGAACACAACAGAAGAAAACAGATGTCGGGTTAGTTAGTTTATTCGCAGTGAAACACAAAGATTGGATAGTGGTCTCAGATAAGTTCTAATTCTCCAGTGAATCAGTGAGCTGACGAAGGAGGAGGTTGGGGGCTGGAAGCTGGCT
>JAUZNJ010037212.1:0-11546 GCA_034780135.1 Jordanella pulchra | reverse complement strand
GTAGTGGGTCTCGTTGTTGTCTGAAATGAGACCCACTACTGTTGTGTCGTCCGCGTACTTCACGACTGTGTTGGTGGGGTGGATGGCCACGCAGTCGTGTGTAAACAGGGTGAAGAGAGCTGGGCTGAGCACACAGCCCTGCGGCATGCCTGTGTTGAGGACCAGTGGGGACGATGTTAAGCCACTTATTCTCACCACCTGAGGCCTGTTGGTGAGGAAGTCTCTGATCCAGTGGCACAGTGAAGCGGGCAGCCCCACCTCGAGTAGCTTCAGCACCAGCTTGTCTGGAATGACGGTGTTAAATGCTGAGCTGTAATGTAATTCAAATGAAACACTTAAAGAAATGTAACTTTATTTTGGCTGAACTGGAGAGGAAAGGCCATTCTTTGTTTGGTTTATGGTCCGAGGACATATCATGACATATCATGTTAAAAGTGAGAAATAAATAGGTTTCACTTCATTGATTCTTTGGTAATGGGGAACAAAATGCATGGTTGCTGTAGTAACGTTTCATTCACTATGCTGCTTTTGTCTCTGAGTACTCGTACCAGTAGTAGGTGTGGAAATACCAGAACATTGCCCTATCAGATTTCTGTGTGCTGCTTTACCTTTCTGTCTGAACAGATGCCACAGAAATGGTTTTTGATGATACGGTTGCAGATTACAAACATGCCCAATCCCAAAGGGTCCAGTCCTTAGACTGTGACAAAACATGGATTTCACTTCTCTCCAGACAAGTTCTGCAAGATTCAACTTCAAAAGAACTCATTGTTTAGGATTTGTTTTCCTTGTTTGTATGTTTTGAGCTCTTCTCCATGAAGGCCTATATGGATTCAGCTTTAAGCTGTCAAACTGCAAACATAAGTGAAATGTAATTTCAGTATTCACATACCTAAAATTGTTCAAATATGCGCTAGTGTTAGCTGATGCTTTTGGCTGGTCTGCTTCTGTATTTATGCTCCTTTTTTAACGTCTTGGGATTTCCTTTGTGTGCATGAGTAAGCGGAGCTAGTTCTCATTTGTCCAAAATCAATGCCGTCATACTTTCTTGCTTTTTTGTTGTCTTATGTTGCCCTGGCTGGGGGGAAAAAACTACTCACTGCTTATGTTCATCTTTCCGTTGGTAGAAAACTACTCCTCCTTCCCACCTTTTTGTTCTGCTTGTAAATGTTAGTAATCAATGATTAGATTTATCTCCTGACCAGATAAAATAAAACGGTTATCGACAGACACTTATGTGTTTAAGCTCTACATAGAAAATTTGAAGGGCGTTGTCTTTGAGGGAACACCGGAGCGAGAAGAGAAACAGAAACGTGTCCCAACAGGCTCAGCCAGAACTGCTGGCAAACCCTTGTAATCAAGCATATATCAGCTTCCTTCTCTCTTCGTTGTTCAAGGTACTTTTTTAAAGGCTGTCCAGCTCTTGCTTTTGTCAAACACTCCTTAAATCAACCATTGGGGTATTGTAGATTATTAATAATGTGAGCTTTCCAACAGATTTCTGCACTTTACTGATTGAATTTGTTTGTAAGCCACAACAGAAACGGTACAAAGAAGACATCCGGATCCGTTTTTGTTGCACATATATCAGTCATTGGGATAAGTGTAATATCCTATCCTTTAGCAGCACAGTTAATATTTCGCCACTGAATCCTATGGCCGTAATTTATCAGTACCCTTTTCTATTTTGGGATTTGTGCAGCTCACCAGTTCTTGTTCTCCTTTTGTTGAAGTGTTCACTGCATTACATTGAATCCAAGTCTCAGACTGTTTTTGGAATTATTTTTTTGAATGTGATGTCAACCCAAGTATTAAAGAAAAAATGCATAAGCAAATTAGCTTTAATCTGTTATTGAATTAAAAAAATGTATAAGCAAATGTTAATAATACAGTTGTTTGTTTTTATATTAAGAGGTATAGAGGTAACAGCTGTTTCTGCTGCCACCCTTCTTGTCAGCCATGATAAAACTATTGCTAGGTGAAATAGGTGACCTGAATACATGCTAAACATATATGCTACCCCTATTATTGTATTCAATGCGAGAAGACATCATCATTTTTTTCAAGTATTTCTTAATTAATTACTAGTCATATTATCGTTCTTGCCCGCCTACCATTACTGCATTTTTCCCTCCATTAGGCAACCTTTCTCTCAACGGATTACACTCTGTTTTCTCCCAACATGTTGTGTTTCAAGCCTTCTTTAATTATTTTAAGGCAGTTACTTTATGACAAGTCTGCAGGTCATTAGTGCTTGTATTTGAAAAAGGTATGTTGAACAAATTGGAAGGACCCATCTGTCTCCATCCTTTCCTCCAGAGCTTCCCCTTCTTTGTCAGAAAAGTTGAACCTCTTGCCTCTTGATTTGTACCTTCTGCGTACCATCGGCCCCCCTTCTGTCCAGATACCTCATGTCTTTCTACTGCGTCCAAATCCTTCACATTTATCTGAATGATAATTAGTTAAATTGCGGCATTAATACATAAAAGAATCCCTCGTCTGTATTTAGATTGCTGCTCAGGGTAGAAACATTTCCATGATATAAAGCTGTTCCAGGAATCAACAATCTGTAGAGGTGTTCCTCTTGTCTCTTTCAACACAAACTCTGAAGCACTGGAATGAAGGTCGGCACTTCTTACAGATGCTCCAGTCTTAAAAGAAGTCTTCCTGCTCTCACTGTAGGCTTTCTTTCATTTCTTCTTTTAGTTTTGTTTTGTGGGGTCAATTGTGCCTTGCAAAATGATTCACAGCCCTTATCACATTTTATCAGATCACTAACATATTAGTATTTTTATTGAGATTATTTAACGTGATAAGGAGCACATAATTATAACGTGGAAGGAAACTAATGATGACCTTGTTATTGTAATGTGACAAAATTAAAAAAGAAAAGCAGCATAACGATTACAAGCACAGTATCATCTCTGCATTGAGAAAATCGATAAAGGCTTTTAAAATTGTTTTTCTTTTGTTTCTTTTTTACGTTTTTCTTACCATTTTTGTCAGTTATTTTAAGTTTGTTTTATTTGGGTGTTTAGACTTATGGTGAAATATCTAAATTAATTCATTTGAAGTCTTTAAATTATTAAATGTTAAGGAATTGAAGCACCTGTCATGTAGGGACTAGGAATCAACAGGAAAAATGGGGAAATAATGATTCTATTAAAAAAATGAGAAATTTATGTTTAAAACAGAGTTTTAAAAAAGTATGTAACGGTAAAAAGAACCTTTACCATTCTTTATTAGTTTTAGAGGTTTTGCCTAACAGGAAATAATAACGCAAATTTGTTTTTTACCAGATTTATTGTTTATTCAGTTTGACCTCAAGTGTGCAAACATGCAGAGAAGATTGCAGTATGATAATATGCTAAAAAGAAAAAGCTGTATGTGAAAAATTACAGCCATGCTGATTTTGTAGGAGTAACGTCACAGTACCACGCTGCGAATCAGTTATACCACCTCTCTAAACAAAGTGATTCTCTGATTGTAACATTTATTTTTCCCTTTAGCAGCGTTTTTATCTTGCATTTGGTTTTTGTGTTTGTTTTCTACTCACCTGCTCCTTTTAGACTATTAAAGTTTTTACACTCAAAACTGATTGACTAACGGGTTGTGTAATACCATGAGCTACAAGCAACGTACGTTATTTTGTTATTGTTTACAATGGTAAAGCCTTCCAGTTTGTTTTACAAGTTTCTCTTTACAACATGGATTTAGTTTCAGTTTGAATTCAGGTCAACTTTCAGAAAGGATGTTTGAAATAAAAGTTAGTGTTTTTTGCAAGTTAGCATATTTATGTAGTGTGGTGGTGTACAGGTAAGCCTCTTGCTATTTTAGTTTGTTTTTAAGATATTAATATGTGTAACATTTGTTTGAACAGGCATTTGGAAATGCCAAGACTGCAGAAAATAACAACTCCAGCTGCTTTGGGAAGTTCTTCCAGCTCATATACCTGGAAAGCGGCGTCATCAGAGGGTAAGCCACCCTATGCTTTATAAAGCATTAGCATTTGCATTCTTTCCATGTATTCCTTTTATTTATTTGTTTTGTACATCTGTTTACTATTTTGTTCAGGGCGTTTGTTGAGAAGTTTCTGCTAGAAAATTGTCGCCTGGTATCCAGAGGTAAAACTGAAAGGTAAAAGATGTTCAATCTTCAGAGGACAATGTTCATCTTAGATTATGATTCCCTGTAGTAACATGAGGTTTATCCAAATGTAAGCCTGCTATCTAAAAGAAGCCAGTTTAACCATGTTTATAAGACGCAAGAATGGCCGACTATATCTGTAGATAACCAAGTTAAATGGCCCTTTGTGATCCACAGGAACTACCATGTGTTCTACTGTCTGCTGATGGGTGCATCCAAAGATGAACAGAAAGAGTTTCATCTGTTGAAGCTGCAGGACTATGTTTATCTCAACCAGGTACTTTTGACCCCCTGCAGAAAGAGGAAGTGAATAGTTAATTTGACAACAAGGGAATCATGTGATTCAGTTAAAGAAATGAGGAAAATATTTAGTCTTTGATGAGAACAGACCACTTAGTAATGAAATTAGTCACCAATAGACTGACTTGTAGGCTAGATTCTAAATTAATGCTACCATGCAAAGTGTGAAGCTAAATAATTATTAAACTCATTGATACTACTCTCTCTTCGAATCTCTGATTGGTGGAGGATTTAGTGTGACGTAATTTGAAAAGTTTAAGATGTTTTTTCCCTTTTTTTTAACTAACTTTCTAAATTGGAGGGAGTATGACAGCACATGCTGTAGCTGTTCACTGTTGCAGGCAAAACTTCTTTTCTACAATTTTCCAAACCTTTCTTCTGACCCAACCCAAAGGAAAGTTGAAATCTTAACATGTACACAGTACCAAATCTATATGGAACAAAATCAAAACAAAAGATTTGTTCCTGTTTAACCAAGTAAATTGCAAAACATACTGTATGTATATTTGAAAATTTTAAATGTTATAAGCATGAAAAAACTAAATGTTTTAATGGTATTCTATGTGATAAATGAACATTAAGTAGTGCATGAGTAAAAAAGTGGAAGAACATAATACATGGTTTTTAAAAATGTTAATAAATATTTATAAAGTATAGAAAGCATTACATTCAGACCTGCTCACTCTAAAACCTCAAAATTAAATAAAATATAACCAGCTGACCTCTGAGATTGTCTGTTTGGTTAGAGCATCAAAAGGTTGTTAAACAATATTCCTGACTTTAAACACCTAGCAGACTACTGTCCAATGTAAAAGTGTTGGCTTAGGTGAAGAGACCATTACTTGGTATCCAAAGGGTCCTTTGAAGAAAATCCCCAGCTCAGATGCGAAGATTTGTTCACAAACTTAGATTATAATAAGGAACAGTCTGTTCAGAGCTTTATGCAATAAGTTCCAATGGTTGAGCAGCTGCTTCAAAAAACTTGTATGGCAACATTAAGAAAACAGCTTTGTATGTTGGGGCATCTAGCAGTGCTGACGGTGCAACACTGCAGTAAAAATGAAAAACGCACTGATGCAGCAGTGGAGTAACAGATGATTTTAGGACTTGAAGAAACTACCTGATTTATAATTTATCTCAACCTTAAAATCTGTAGTGATGAATTTATTTCAATGGGCCCCATGGATTTACATTTCAGTCCTGTGCTTTATTAATTTAATATGAAAACATGTAAAAGATGCTCTGTTTAGAAGAACTGTTTGAAGTGTGTTATAGTACAGTTTTTATCTTTAATGTAAAACATATCTCCATCCTCATATATATATATAGATAGATATATATATCTATCTATAGATAGATATATCTATATATATCTATCTATCTATAGATAGATATATATAGATATATCTATAGCTATAGATATAGATATATCTATAGATATAGATAGATATAAGTCATGCTATGTTTACACCATATAATAGCATAAATCACTGAAACAAGTTAGGAGATCTGTTCATTACAGACTAGGAGCAGATGTGGTATCTGCTGGAGTTTTTATTGTTTACAGGAATAAAATAAACATGACGAACCTTTGAAACGGATCCCTTATTTTCATCATACCTATTTTGGATTTTTTATTATTAATAATAAGTGCCGATACTTTTTAACTTAACTTTTTAGACAAGGAACCATTCTTACCTGTTTTGACCCATCTTGTCTGGTTTCTCAGTATTCTTTTAATGCATCTTTTCAAACTCTTCCCTCCCACTATTTCCAGTTGTTTTTTAGCCCTGCTCTTCAAGGCACACTGTCCTGCATGTTTTAAATGGTTCTCTGCTTCAACCAACCTGATTCAGATGATTGCACCTCTACAAAAACATCTAATCTGCTACCAATTGATATCAGGCGTGTGAAAACTAAAATATTTACACAAGGGTAGAGGAGACAACTCGTATACTCCAAAGCTCAGCTACCAAACAAGGCTGAAACTAATAATTTAATCAAAAAAACTGAACCTATAAAATAAAGTCTACCTGTCTACCTGAACTGTTTTTGAATGACGTTGGTACAATGAAAGGCCCCAAACTTCCCTCTTTGTGTCACTTCTGATCAACTTTGACTGTCAGATTTCTAATTAATGAGACCATTTATAAAACATTGTACATTACTTGTCTTTTTCCCCAACTAATGGATTAAACATGGCTGGTCTGAAACAGTATCTTGTTTCTGAAATATTAAATAAAATATTGAATATTACGTTTTCTTTTTTTTTTTTTTTTTTTGGACCTTAAAATCAGACAAATGTTCCTTAGATATTTAGATCACCGTATTTTTACTAATCTTTATCTTCTCTCCTTATGTAAAGAATATAAATGAACACAAATGGATATTTTCCTTTTTTTATGTGTGTTGGTTTTACTGCAACCACATTGTTAGCATTCCTGAGACTTTCCCCCAGTTAATCCTTAAACCTTTCAGGTTTAATTTCATTTTTGTTTACGATACAATAATCAATCTGTTTCTAATGGTTTCTCTCATCCATTTTGTTTGCAGGGAGAGCTTCAGCTGGATGACACAGACGATCTCAAACAGGAGTACAAAAGACTCAAACAAGCTATGGAGATGGTTGGCTTTTTGGCCTCCACTAAGAAACGGTACATGTGGTTGGAATGTACATATCTGAAATACCACAAGCTTGAGCAAAGCTATTCCCTATTTAAAAAAAAGCTGAGATAAGCTGGTGTACCACTTGGTATTAGTTTTTAAAGTTTTCAGTTTTTAAAGAAATTATTATTATTTATTTATTGAAAGTTCGATGCCAGTAATAGACCCACACACATCACCTTGCTTTTAACGTGTTTACAGGCTTCTCTCGCCTCATTTAAAGTGCACACCTGTTTGCTGTCAAGGCTTGTGCAGATGACAAGCAGAGTGTAATTGAAACTAAACTCTGTCGAGTAGTTTCTGCTCTCTATACTGGTGTTGGTAACAGGTCAGAGCTTGTCACTGTGGAGCTGGAGAAAAATGCAGCACATTCTCCAGCCAGCTCCCCTGAACGCCTCAGGACATAACCAGTACAGCGTAGTTATCAGACTGTTCAGGTTCGTTCTACCACTGAACATTCAGACATGGGTATATTAAATTAGAAACGCTCAGGATGAATTAATCAGTTTTGTTGGTTAGGTATAAAACCACATTTGATTATGGGGTGACTCGATGAACCTATTAGGTCTTTTATGTGCACTAGGTTAAATAAATGTAACTTTATTTCTTTAT
Source organism: Jordanella pulchra (assembly GCA_034780135.1). Lineage (NCBI taxonomy): Eukaryota > Metazoa > Chordata > Actinopteri > Cyprinodontiformes > Cyprinodontidae > Jordanella > Jordanella pulchra. The sequence goes on along the minus strand of JAUZNJ010037212.1, from coordinate 3,824 downwards.
GTTTTTTACCTGTCAGTTTAAGGTGAGATAAGCTCAAACAAGTTACATGTTGCCCTGAGTTTTCACACCACTAGAGGCTGTCATACTAATGCTTAGCTTGAAGGATACAGCATTGCAGTCAGTTTAAAGGTTTGTTTTTGGTCAGCTTTAAGGTGTTGTCTTTTGAGGCTAAAGGAAAATGTAAGAAAACATACTATTTAAAAAGCAAAAATGTGTTAACTGTAAGGCTGCTTTTAGGGTTTTTATGACTGCAAACAATTAAGAATATATATAAAAAATATTGCAGGTAAGAGTTTCTGCTAAAACGTCTATCTCTCGTTTTATAATTTTTTTTTATATCTTTTTTTTCCCCAAAATGGATGCTAAGAATGCAATTTGGGCTCTGATGTCTTACTTTGATCTTATTGTTTTTTAAACTATCCTCTCCTTCTGCAGACTCTCTTCAAATTACTAAGTATGATCACTGATCAGTTGGATAAAATAAACACATTAACAGCCATTGACTGATAAATAAATATAGTGGTTTTACTGCAATTTAAAAAAAAAAAAACAGTAAACAGGATTTTAAATATTACAAAACTGAATTTTTGGTACAAAGTTTATAGTGATGTCTTTGCCCTGGGGAAGGGAAGGACAGCTGTCTTTGCCCTGTGGGTGGGGTAAATCACACTCTAGGGAACACTAGAGAGTCAAGGGGAAACGTAAGGCTTCAATATCAAAGAGGCCTTAAATCTCATTGACATAGATAAAAACCACAATAAACCATCCAAAGTCTAGATTACATTATCGCATCAAATATTGTTTTTACCTATAAACCTGGCCAAACCCAGACGTGTTTCTGAATATAGCATGATTGTTAGCTACTACATCATTCACTGTTAAAGTGGTGTCCCTGGCTCATATTAATCACTGTTTACACAAAAAAACATTACTCAAAAGTTTAGCTTCTTAGATGTAGAATGACCTACTATGGATTTTGGAAAGGCCTTTTCTCAATGTTTTTAAAACAAAAATTCATCTCTTTTTGACAAATATCCACTTGAGATGCAGATTTTTCCACTGTTTTGTTGTTTTTATCGTGGGATTCCTCTTACTTATTTGTCCTATTTTTATCTATAATGTTTAATTGGAAAATAGTTTCCTTTAGTATGTAGGGCATGACGATATGGTGTCTTAAAGTGCTTTATAAATTAAGCCGGACTAGATTGGATAAGGGCAGCTAAAATTTGGGAAAAGCATCATACTGTAAGCTAAAATGGACTTAATGGGAGACACCAAGGAGGTAATTTGCTGTTGAAAACAAATTTAAAAAAAAAGCCAGACTAGAATTGGCCAAACTACATGTTGACAAGCCACAAAGCTTCTTGGAGAATGTCCTATGGACAGATGAGACAAAAATTGATATTTTTGTCAAGACATATCTGATTCCATGGCTGCTTTGCTTCGTCTGGCACTGGACGGCACATCTCTCTCTAGTACTCTGCAGAGATTCAGACACCCTGTGTCAGAAAGCTTGGTTTTGGTCACAGGTCATGGGTCTTGCAGCAAAATAATGACCTAAAACATACAACTAAAAACAGCCAAAAATGGCTAAGAGGAAAACATGCTTGTGTCTTATCTAAAGATCATTTATTCATTAGAAGGGTAAAATGGAGGATTTCGCCACCTTTGAAAGTACATTTTTTTAAAAACCTTGTAAAGGATAACTGCTACTTGCCTAGTTGACATTCAGCTCTCAATTCTTCAACATCTTTGTGTTTTTTTTACTTTAAAAATTATTTAATGTTTTTGTGTCTCTTTTTTTTTACTTTACAGCATTTTCTCTGTCCTCTCTGCCATCCTGCTCCTGGGAAATGTGACATACAGTCTATCAAATGATTCTCAGACCCTGGAGGCTGGACCCACAGAGGTTTTATCTTCACTGTCACACCTGCTTATGGTAATAGTACTAATATACGCTGCTGGTTTTCTAATGAACAGTGAAATTCTCTATTTTGGATACCTCTGTGACATTGCTACATAGCTACATTGTGTTTTACTGGGTGTTTTAGTCCAGTGATATCAGGCAGAATGGGGTTTATTTAGCACTTATGGTAAATAAAGCAGAAGCCCACTGACACCAAAAGTAGATGATCAAACTGTATACTGTTTACCTCTTCAGCCCACATTATATGTCATCATAGATAATAACCATGAAAGAAACGATTTGCAAAATGCTATTTATGTCTTTATTTTTGGACCCACAATGGCTAAAACCATTTGTCAGCAGATAAAGTTTCTGTTAATAAAGCAAAACAATTTAGTCTTAATGAATTTTCAGACACTTAGATATCAGCACCAAGTAACGGATGTGCTGCGTGTTCTGGTGAACTTTTACCTCTTTAGGTTGAAAAGGAGCGACTGGTGAAGACTTTAACCAAGAAGACAGTCTTGACTGCCACCTCTGCTGTGGATGCACCGTACACACTACAAGAGGTAGCGAGCACTTGACTAGTGCTGCTAAGATGCTTTATCCCCTAAAGCTCAATTATTCCTTTTTTTAACTAAATAATTTCTGTTATTGCTCTGCATCAGTTTTATTGGCTGTTGCAAATACTCTTTTATCAATGTTGTGTTGGATGGTGCTGCTTCATGTTATTTGTTTTCAGGCCACCTCTGCACGTGACTCTATGGCCAAGTCTTTATACAGCGCTCTGTTTGACTGGATCATCCTTCACATTAACCATGCTATGCTCAACAGAAGAGACATGGAGGAATCTGTATCCGTGAGTCATGTGATTCAGTTCTGTAACAATTCAAAAGCACTACAAGTAGGGCTTTTGATGCCCTTAAAAGTAAAATCTTGGTTTCTTTATTTCTCTTTCTTTCAAAAAATGTATGTGGATGATGTAAACATTGATACATTTAAATCATATGTTGACGTTTCAAGAATTAATGTGTTGTTTTTAGTGTTTGTCCATTGGTGTCCTGGACATGTTTGGGTTTGAGAACCTCCAGAAAAACAGTTTTGAGCAGCTGTGCAACAACTACGCCTGTGAGAAGCAGCAGTTTTACATCAATCAGAACATCTTTAAGTATAAGCAGGTGATTTCTATAGTTTCCTGTTATTATATCTGTATAAACATTTTAAGTTTCTACAGTAACTTGAATTTAGTTTTGGTTGAAGCTTGAAATTCCAGATTCATTGCCGAGTGAAACTGATATACTAACTTTCTGAGTTTATTATCTGCTTACAATTTGATTAAATTGTAGGAGGACTATGTGTCAGAAGGCATAAACTGGCAGAACATTGACTTTACTGACAACAGTGACTGCATCCAGCTGATCAGCGACAAATCAGTGGGACTCTTCAGCTTGATGAATGAGGAGAGCAAGTAGGTGATAGTTTTACATTCAAAAAGACATTAGTTGTTTTAAAGCACTATTTAACAACTTTATAATAGTGTGAAACATATATGGTGACATTTGATTAGCAGACATTTTTGGCCATAATGGTTCTCTGAAGTTAGTTTGGAAATATCTACTGGAACAACTCATCCTGAAAAGCAGCTGTGGTGCAAATAAGGATGTGAGAAAGTTGTAATGAGTTTGTAAGTTAATACAGTAACATTAACATTAATTAATACATTCAGTACACAGAGCATTATCCCTTTTAGGACTACCATTATAAAGGTCCGCATGAGCATCTTTTTACATTTTTGGAGACTGCAGAGTCATTATTAGGAGCATTCCAATGTTCTTTACATCTATAAAATCCTTATAAGTCCTTCTTTCCAAGTTTGTATGCCATTTATCAATAATAACTGATTAAAAATAGAAAATTT
>JAUZNJ010037211.1:0-11547 GCA_034780135.1 Jordanella pulchra | reverse complement strand
GTTACCTGACGCGTCAATATGTGACGCTGAGGGGACATGCCCAAGCGTCAGTATATGACGAGTCGGGAGTGAGAATGTGTTGACTTATTGGCTTAAACTAGATGTCTTATTGGTCTCAAAACATACTGATACAGATGTTAATTATAATCCAAGTACAGTTAAGGTTTTTTCTTCCTTTCCTGATGTCTCCTAGGAGCTTAAATCCCTTCTTAAAAAGACAGATGTAACTGATGCAGCAATCCCATAAAAAGGGGGAAAATAATGAGCAACGACAATATAAGAAAAAGATACTTTGGGCTAGTTACTTGCCATGGACCCATAAGTGTGCTAACCAGTTAATGAATTAAAATTAGGATGTGGGAAAAAAAATCACAACCTTATGTGATGCAAAAGTTAACAGAGGATGCTAAAAAACTTACCAGTCTTGTTGAATTGTTGCAAAAATGTACACAGGCACAAGGACTAAATTATCAGCCGCATAAATAGAGACAATAAATGAGGAAGACAACATGGCTGCAGGAAGTGCCTTGAACAAAATCAGCTCAACTCCTGCTTCAACTGTAATGAGTTAGGTCAAATAGCAGTGGACTGCCTACAGAAATTGCAACAGATCTCGGCTGACAGTGAAAGAGCCTCAACAGTTCCTACATACAACAGGAAAAAATTGGTGAGTTTTTTAAAGCAAACCACCAAAGAGAAATTGTCTTACTGATACTGCTTTATTAGACACATGACCAAAAGTAATTATGGTTAATCCTAACTGAAAAGAGATATATTTTCAGAAATTAGTTATAAATCCAATATTTTTTCCAGATTGCTCAACCAATCTATGTGCACTTCCAGACTAAGCTAGATCCAGCCCACATTTCAGGCGAAAGAAGAAAGCCAAAAAACACCCCGAGTTATCGGGACCACCCACACCAGAAAGCATTTGAACAACTAATCAGTTTCTAAATAAAATCCACCTGCAGCAGCCACATGGCCCTTTGTGGAACCAGTTTGACACCCCTGCCCTAACCTATGTTTTAAGTAGAGCAAAACTCAATACTGTCTTTCATAGGTGACTTTAGAAACTTTCAGATTTCTGATTTGACATTATTCACCAACAAAATCTTATTCCGATCCCATCCTCCAGATGTTATGGACCTGACAGTAAGTAGATGTTTTGGAGGAAGCACCTCTGCCTTTTATTCATACATTTGAAAAATTGCACCAGACAAAGTCTGCTGGCTACTCACCTTTTTTTTTTTCATTTATGGCTATCATCCACGCCTCCCAGTTGATTTATTATATGAGTTAGATGGAGGAAATGGTTCAGAATTACTGAGAGGATGCAGAAAAACGGGTGGAGCCAATTTCACAACCTTACTCAATTCCCATTAAATAGCATAAAGTGTGGTGCTAAAACAAAAGTAACCCATGACAGGAAACCAATAGTAGCATTCGCTGCAACCAGGAGACTCTTACTGTGACCTCAGTGAATGTGGAGGTCTAGGAAAATCGCGAACATACTGGGAGAATATGATCTCCAGAGTCAAAAGAAATCTAGTAGACAGCCTAGTAAAACATTATTTGTCCTGAATACGGTAACCAGAACAGAACCAGGACACTGCATTGAAATCTTCTGTCTCTGGTCAATCATTTACCTGCAAAAGATTAAACTGCGTAAAGCTGCTTTAATTCCTATCTCTCTGATCGCACTCAATTCGGAGCCCTTTAATTCTCAGTCTTCTCATTTACAGCTGTCTAGGTGGGCTACTAATACCTTAGGATTCCAAAAACAAACAGCAACCATAAAGAGGACGTAAGGAAATCTAAATCCACAAACCAAAGCTCTGACAAACAAGAAAGTTTTAATGGCAACATAGTGAGGAAGGTGAAAAACAAAACCATCTTTATCCAACATACAGTATGATCAGGCTCTGTATGAATATTTGTAAACCAAGCTAGCACACAGCCTTGGATGCAGTTTATTGCCAGATGCAATGTAATGGCACTTTATTGCAATTGATCAAGCATACAAGTTTATTCCAAGGTATCAATAAGCAAACAATGTAATACTTATTTAAAAAAATAGGATAATTACTTCTTACTATACTATAATTCCTATAATAAAATGCTACTTTGATTATTGTTCTGTTCAGCAGGCAGCACGCTTGTCAGTTTTCACAGTTTTCAAAACTCATTTGCATTGTTGGCACTATAATAAAATGTTTTCCATCTTCTATACTTAGGTGTAAGAAATGCGTGTTGGAATTGCTTGTACTGCACTGACAACATTCAGTCTATTAATTAGATGTCCAGCTTTAACAAGATTACCATGTCCTCCATGCCTTTGTAATGCAAAATCCTGGAAAGTTTGTCAGACAGAGTTGCAAGGGTCCTGCAAGGGAGGGCCTTTTCACTTCTGGACAAATCCCAATCACTGATTGGTCAGTTTCTGATGATTCCCTAGGTTGATAGTCAGGTGGCATCAGGTCAATAATGAGGTGCATATACTGAAAGGTTTATCACAGTTTAAGCAGTTACTAAAACAACAAACAAAGAAAGAGGCTGTGAATATCATAAGGCTCCAATATAATCTTCATCTTTAACAAAAAGGACATTCAATTAAGTTTTTCACAAAGCCTATGTTATGCATTTTTTTTATTTATCATTTCAACCGCATATCAAAGCTGTTTGATTTCTGCATCCCCAAAATATGGAATTGCACATTTTGTTTCAAAGGGTGTAATTTTCTTTGATTAGACCAGGGTTGTACAACATTATTACATGTTAATATAGATACCCCAATACTGTGATAAACAGGATATTGCTTTACTTTAAAATCACTGATGTTGAATTTTTTTTGTTCATTTCAAAAATTTCAGAACTGGTAAATTATCAAAACAATTTGTTTCATTTCCTGAAAAAGCAGTTCTGTCCTAGATGCAACATCTTCAAATCTTGCATCAAACTGACAAGACAAAAATAAAATGTGTCTTTTTTTTATTCATACTGTATTGCACAACCCCACATGGTACTTTCATTGAGGTTACAAGTGTGTTGAAAATGAAGACATCAAAGACCTACATCCGGTACAGCAGTTACAACAGGCATTCATTGTAAGACCTCAAGAAAAAGTCCGGGTTTATCAAGAAACAGCACACTGGTTTTTAATCCTCACACAGGAAAGCCACAGAGAGGCTTTTCGAGTAAGAGATAAAGGGTTTTCAGTTCAGTAATTCACAGTCTTACTAAGATTGTGGACTGGATGTGGCTAATGAAACTGTTGTCACTTACAAGCTATCTAGAGTTGCTTTTGATGTATTTCATTACAATTACATGGTAGATGTAAAAATGGAAACACCATGCGCATTTTGAAAACATAAATCAACATTTAAGTTAAATATTGTACAAAACCTTTTTGCCTTTCTAATAATAATTTGCAAAGTACTGCATCAGATGTAAATTCTAAAGCATTTCTTTAAGTATTAATGAAAGAAAGTTTTAATGAGTTTTGCAGATAATGCTTGTTTAAAATGTTATGGAATGCTACTTGGATATATGTGAAAGCCAAGTCTCTATCTTATCAAGCTGCAAAAAGTTGTCTTCTTATTTCATATTTGATCTTGAATAAAAATGCACAACTATTTACATATACATATTTTTCATATACATATGTTTCAACCGGGCTGTACGGCGCAGCTGGTAGAGCTGTACCTGTACTTGCCTTGCAGCAAGAAGGTCCTAGGTTCAATTCCCGGTCCGGGGTCTTTCTGCATGGAGTTTGCATGTTCTCCCTGTGCATGCGTGGGTTCTCTCCGGCTTCCTCCCACAGTCCAAAAACATGACTGTTAGGTCAATTGGTCTCCCTAAATTCTCCCCAGGTGTGAGTGTGTGTGTGCTTGGTTGTTTGTCCTGTGTGTCTCTATGTTGCCCTGCGACAGACTGGCGACCTGTCCAGGGTATACCCTGCCTATCACCTGAAATGCAGCTGGAGATAGGCACCAGCAACACTCCCGACCCCATTAGGGACAAGGGTGTATGTCTACATCAGGAATTGGCCCTTGATGACCAGTGTATTGCAATTTTAAGATGCGTTCTTAGCACACCTGAATCAAACGGATGCATTATGTCCTCATTAAGCAGGTTATCCATAGTCTTGATAATTACTCAGTTATTTGATTCAGGTGTTTGAGTGGGGACACATCTGAAAGTGTCAGGACTCTAAGCCGTCAGGATTTGTGTTTTCCATCCCTAGTCTGCATAATAGTTCATGTGGGTCACTAAAGGTTGTCTATTTTTTTCTCTGCCTGATGTGATTCTTTTTTACCTACAAATATTTAGGGGAATGAGACAGCACAGCCCATTTTGGTTGCACTTGTTTCACTAATCTATTTAAAGTCTGAAGTTGCCCACACAGATTGCAGACAACAGCAATTTCATTAACATTCTAGATCAACTGGCTCCCAGCACAATATTTGACGCTCCTTTGCCTCAATGCTAATGTTAAGACTTATAGAGTATATATAGTATACATATATAATTTGCATATACCATGTTATCCCTCCAACATGGATTTAGTAAGCTGAAGGAAAGTAAAGAGTGTGAGCACTGGCCCAAACGTAGCTACTCGGCATTGAGTTAAAGCTATAAATACATAAATAAACATTATTTCAGTGAATATTATAAACCAGAAGGAACAGTAACAACCCTCCATATATCGGTTTAAATGGACATGGTGATCTAACAATAATATCAGAGAGCAGGAAAATAAATCATGTGTATCACACTACATGTTAATTCTTAGAGAAATTAATTAGCCCTCTGCTATAATGTTTTAGATCAGAAGCTATCTGAGAGAAACAGTTAAAATGTATTTGTGTAATGGGTCTTTACTGTATATTTTTGTATGTGTCGAGCATATATCTTAGTGAGCATTAACAAACACAGAATCACAAATTTAAAGGTGTGAGAAGACATTATTTTTTTTTACAATTGTTCTACTGAACAGCCAACACTTTAAACTTTCTCATAATGCTGTCATGAATCTAGGCATCAGCAGTGGTCTAATCACCACAATCCCATCCACCTCTTCCACTGCTCTGCTCCTAATTATCCCTCATCAGGTCTACCTGTTTCCCTGCTTTTATATACCTGCCTCAGACCAGTAGCCAGTGCCAGTTTATTGTGAGCTTTGGTGAGTTTTGTCTAGCATTCCTTGTTCTACCTGTTTGATTCTGACCTGTTTGCTTCCTGATTCTGCCTGAACCCTTGTCAGACCTGTTTGCATTTTTGGCTTTGTTACTTGCTCCTTTGAGGACATCTCTGGATTCAGCCCTGGATTGTTCTAAGTCATTTGATCTCCTGGTTCTGACCCTTGCTCTGTCCCCAATTCTGGATAACATTCTGGATTGTCCTTGGATCTCTGACCTCTCGTCTTTCACACAGTTTACATTCCAGACAATGATCAAAGCACTTACCCTTAAGGTAACTCGGTCTGCTTCCCTTCTTAGGGTTTATTCATCTCAGCTTCCACAAAGGAAAGAAGCAAGTTTAGAGGGATCAAGCCGACTGACCTACCTGCAGAGTTCCTGCTCTCACTCCATTCCTGACGGCAACGTCACATGCTATCCGCCTTCAGCTTCTCTCATCTAGACTTTCCTCCTAATTCATCTGAGGTTAGTCTATCTGAGTTCCCTTCTAAAGATTAATTCCATCATCAACTGTTGGTCACTCACACATCAACTCTGTCCCGAGAAGAACTTGCTGTCCCTGGCGATCACTGTCTTTCTAGCTCCTGTTGCACATTTCAATAGATTGTTCAAATTTTCCATCTGTGTCTGGCTGGAGTTGAGGGTGCTGAGTTCAAGCACGTTACAAAAGCTCTTTTTTACAAGTAAATAAGGTCTAGTTGCAGATCACGTGACATATGTGATTAGAAAAAAGTGTTTCCATTGAAAGTTTGCAAAATATAAGAATTTTAATACAATCCGAAATCCACCTCATTGAGGCATAGAAACTTTTTATCTTTTAATTATAAATAGAAATTCTATGAAAATAAACAAAGTCAAACCTTGCTTTTCAACCATTCTTCAACAGAATGATTTAGAAATAAACTTATGAAACAGGCCTAGAAAGAAATTATGACACCCTTAATATTGTGTTGCAAAACCTTTTTAAACAATCACTGCAAGAAAATGTAATAAGAAGAGAATGGGAGGGAGATCTTTTATTTATAAGCCTCCTCCCATGTGGAACCAACTTCAGGTTTAGTCTATAAGGAAGTTACCCATCCCTTTTTGATCAAGGTTATAGTAAGAGTTACTTAAGTTATTCTCAGCTAACGCTGTAATTACGCTGCCATAGGATTGTGGTCAGAAGTGTCCAACTACATCTTTGTGGCAGGTGAGGAGTGACAAAAAGGGCAATTCTGTGGAATATGGAGCTGCCAGCTGTATTAGAGGGTTTAAAAAAACACAAAAAAAAAAAAAAAAAAAATGATGAAAATCAGATGATACTTGGACTGAAAACTTGAATAATTGTGTTTAAGTAGCAAAGTGAAAGGCCACTGTTGTCCTGGTGGGTTTGATTTTCTGAGCCCACATGCACATGCTTTTACAGCTGAGAGAGGAGCAGGCTGTGGCAGAGAGCAGAAGATCAGTAGACTGCTGACAGGAACTGCCTGACTGAGACTTAAGATCAACTGAAGAGGAGCGATTGGGTTTGGGCAACCAGTGGGTATAATTCACAGTATCTCATGAAACAGGAGGAGCACAGGTCTCCACCCGAAACTGCAGTATTTCTGCAGAAGAGACAACACCTGGAGAGGAGGACAACAAGGAATTACTCATAAGTCATGAACCCTAGGAAAACACTCGGCTTACTCTGGAGGGCACCGAATTCCACTGAAGGCAAAGGCTCAGGTGGTGACGTGTCAGCATAGTAGCCCTTTTAAGTTCACCCTGATTAGAAAATGAGCCACAGCTGTACACTCCAAAACTGCTCCAGCCCAGCCTCGGGCTCCATCTAGTGTCTAGAAATAAAAAGGAAAAACATGAAAGAAAAGCACAAAAAACCCAGGACCCTGACAAAACCCAATTGTCCTTTTTCTTTTTATTTACTCGTGCTTATTTTCAGTAGTATTAGTTTTATTGATTGTTAATAAATAAAGGTACCACTCTTTTAACTTGTTGTCGTTTATGTATATGAAGAACGATTTATCTTTCAGACCAGAATCATTCCTTTTGGGTAACACACAAATTAATAGAGACACTTTATTGGTAAATGGTTAATAATTCTGCTAATAACCATAGTCTAAATTAATCAATTGGTGAAAAGGCACCCTGGATTTTAAAAGCCAGTCCAGGAGCCCACCATGAGTAAAAGGCTAAAAAGAACCTAGTATTTGTCATGATTCTGTGAATCAGTCATGCTCTGATCATCCCCACTGGCTTAACTCTCATCACTCTAATCAGCTCCACCTGCACATCACTACCTTGATTCAAGATTGTCTCCCAGAAAGACTAGCTGGTTCTCCTACCTGCATAGCCGAAGTCAAAATCCTTCTCTCAGAAACAAGACTGCTCACGTGCTGGCTGGACAGCCACACCTCTGGACTCGTCCTCCATTCCCACTAAGGTCAGTAACCCTCACTCTCCTGTCTGCAAATCAGCTCGTCATCCTGGGTCGAACACTAACGCTCATATCTCCCTCCAGAAGATCCTGTCGTTGCTGCTCCTTCCCGTCGCTGACCCGGGAGAACTAGTTAAATTAAACTGTTGAAACGCTCCTTGCTGTCTGGCTTGTATCTGGGTCCGCAAATTACATATCTCTGTTACGGTATTAAGCAGGTTACATTTATGTTCATTTAACTAATGATCATATTTTTATATTACCCTCAATTTTGAATAGCTTTCTAATTTACTAAAGCTTCCAGCTCTAGTTTTTTGATATATTCAAAATTTTCAGGTAAAGTAACACAACACACTGCAGACACAGAAGAGTATGGGAGCAGAGGGACACCTTTTCAGTGCTGTGCCTTCACCATTGATCATTTTACACATCAAACAGCTGTTACATTCTGAAATGGACAATTATGAATTCTCCTAGTGCTGCTTTCTTGTCCCCAGTAGTGTGGTGCCCCTTTGCAGCGTATGGAGTGCAGACACTTTTTATGCCACTACCTACAGCTTTTCAGCCTCTGAGAAGCATTCATGTTTGGAGCATCTTCTCACAGCAAACAGGGGCATATGCAGCTGGGATTCATATTACAATTGCCCAAAACAGTGATATATGATCGATAATGCAACAATTCTTTTGATAGTTTTTAATTTCTTTTTTTGTTTTTAAAGGCCTTGCTTTGTTAATTATGGGTCATCGAAAAGATCCCTTCCGTTCTGCTGGCTGGTTTGCTGTACAAAAATCTGCCACTGTTCCTGGTTCATCCTAAGCAATACACCTAAACACAGGATTTGGGCTTGAGGTGAAAGGCTGTAAATAAAAAGAAGACTCTGCTGTGGAATCCCAAAATATGAACAATTTTGACCACTGCTGGTATATAAAGTCAGAAGGGCCACATATTTTATTACTTTAAAGGTGGCACTATTGTGTTTGTAAATGTAAGAATTTCAATAAAACTATTACAAATGCAGGAAGCGTCCATCCCCAAACCACCACATTAACATGGTAGAGGGGTTTCAGTGCCTGCACTGTCCCAGAGACAACTACAGGCTCTGGCTTGACAAACAGGCTTTGGGTGACTAGTCAGAAATAGACCATCTTAAGAAACTCTTATGATGAATACAAAAGAGAGGTACTTGACGCTGCTGGTATAGCGAAGCTGGGACCTCAAACTAGAGCCAGGCCTAGGGTTGAGGTTCGTTGGTGAGTGCTTGTTGATCAGGTTCCTCCTCGTGGGACCCCACTGGACTAAGCCTAAAGAAGTGACTTGAGGCCAGTAGCCCCACCTCCTGCAGGGGGAATTGTGAGGGACTGATTCAAAGAGGACCGGGCTGCTCTACATTTACTCACACAAGGCTTTTGATAATCTGGAAACACTTGCCAGCCAGAGCACAGAATATAAACACAGGATCACAGGTGGAATAAATGAGGTGTGGCTTGGATGCAGACATGGGAGATAGGGATGGTAACAAGCATCTAAATAACTGCAGTGCAGTGAGAAGTAGGAATAAGCAGGGGCAGTCCTAGAACTGAATGACCTTCTAATTTACTAAAGCTTCCAGCTCTAGTTATTTGATATATTAAAAATCTTCAGGTAAAGTAGCATAACACACTGCAGAAACTGCAATGATTACTTGTAGTGAACAAGAAATTTTGAGGATCATGCTGTATTTATCATGTGTTCTGGGCCCCTTTTAACTATGATTTTATTGCTAGATTTTTTAAGGGCTTTTTTGTGTAAACATTTTTGCCCTGGCAATAAAGATGCATACAGCATTAAGCTTTTAAATTTATCTTTTTATCCTACTTGTCTACTACCACCACCACCACCCCTTCTGCACTTCTACGGGCCTCAATAATTTTCATACTTTAGAAAGGAGAAAACAGACGTGACTTTAAATTTATATAATCTCAACAAAATTCTTTTAAATGAAATGATGCCAGTTTTATCAGATTCCTCTGAATTGTATAAATGCCTGCACAAAACAGGAATACACAAATCCAGAAGTATCTTCTTCAGGGTTAGTAATGTATTTTGTTAAGCTGGAAAACGGAGAGGAAGAGCTCTTTGCAACTCTTTGGGTAAAACCGCTTTTACATTAGGGGGGTTGATGCTTGTACATGGCAAAACCTTGAATTCAGCTAACTTAGATCAACTTGTTATGTCTGCCTGCTGTAATTTTCACAAGAGGACATACTGAATTTGGGAACCAGCTAAACTTTAATCTATGCTGGACATCTAGATTTTTTTTGGCATCACAAGTTTAATTACTCCTATGCATTGTGATCACTGGTTTCCTCTGTAGCAGATGCCATCACCGACCTAATCTTTGTCTTCTTTACCCCTTGTCTTCTTCTTCACTATGTCAAACAAGCATTATACAATAGCTTTAATTTACACATCTTCATAATCCCCCTTTTTCTATAGAGATATTACTCAAATATTGTCACTTGGTATTAAGTGGCTGTTATACCCAATATCAGACCTCTGCCTATCCTGATTTTTTGTCTTCTCTTCTTTCTCTCCATCCTTATAGATGCATGCTGTGAACTGTGTTCTTAAAAAAAAATTCCATCGGCCAAACCACACATAAGCATTCAGCAGCCATGCCTTGAGATTATATGAACCTTTACTGCCTTCATTTACTATTCATTATTTTGACCTCATTTCTAAATAATTTTTTTTTTATTTCAATTGCAACCTGTGTAAAGACTATCGTGTCAATCTTATTATGTAAATGGATGAAGCGAAAGCCACATTTGCCTAAAGAGTTGTACTCCAGAACCCCGCCAAAATAAGCTGGAATACCCTGTATTTCTTTTTCAAAAAGGAGGCAGTTTGTCTGTTTGTGGATAGAAAATTTGTTTGCGTGTTCCTACTGACTAGATTTTGTAAGAGTTTGATTTATAAGTTACCTCTGCTAGCTGTGAAACAAATCAAGAATGTGATACAGTACGTCACAATGCTACTTCTGCTGTGACTGGCTAAAAGGTTGACATGGGGGAGGGGGTGTATGCCTCTTGGTGATATACCCAATCAGCTCAAAAAATTGTACTGAATGTTCTTTCTTATGTGCAAACACTTTCCATAAGAGCCTTACCAGAGGGATACTATGTAGAATTCAAAATGAACAACACAAATCAAACTGGCTTATTTCAAGTTAACTAACCCTAACCCTACTCTTTGTTTTTAAGATATCCAACCATTCATTACTAAACACCTTAACACAATGACATATGCCAAGTTGTGTTTTAGATTTTTATTTCTGTTACATTGTTTATATATGACAAACTACATCCATGAAACCTATCCCCTTTTTGCCTAACATGTACAGTAACTAGATTTATTTAATGTTTATATTCTTCAATTCTATTTATATATATATAAAAAACAAAACAAAACAGTTCTTTTTGTCTCCACAACAAAAAAACATCTAGCTCTGCTAAACCGTGTGCGTGTGTTTCTGTGGGGGGAAAGAGGAAGAGGTTATGGAGCGGAGGGACACTATTTCAGTGCTGTGCCTCTGCCATTGATCATTTTACACGTCAAACAGCTGTTATATTCTGAAATAGACAATTATAAATTCTCCCACTGCTGTTTTCTTGTCCCCAGTAGTGTGGTGCCCCTTTGCGGCGCATGGAGTGCAGACCCACGTTTTATGCCTCTACCTACAGCTTTTCAGCCTCTGTGCAGCATTCATGTTTGGAGCATCTTCTGACAGCAAACAGGGGCATATGCAGTTGGGATTCATATTACAATTGCCCAAAACTGTGATATACACTGCCTGGCCAAAATAAGTCGCCCCCTGGATTTAACTAAGCAAATAGGTACAAGCCTCCTATTGGATAAGTACTGCATAGACGATTATCTTTCAGCTGGCA
>JAUZNJ010037210.1:0-11547 GCA_034780135.1 Jordanella pulchra | reverse complement strand
CCGCGCAACCCGTGCTGAAACAGGTTCCGGCACCAGAACCGGCACGGAGCCGCTGCAGTGGAAAAGCCCCCTCTGTGGGCCATTCAGTAGGGATCAGAGGCACCTTTTGTTTCTTTTCAGTATATTAATCTCAGTGTTCCTCAGCATCAGTTGGAACTGAAGAAGCCTCTTGGATGAGAAAACTTAACGACCAGTTGCCTAAACTGAATTTTCCAAGCTTGACCATGACCTGGATGACCGAGAATAACAATGGTTGCTGCACTGGAAGTAAAACACTGGTAAAACTGGTCTGATCTCAAGGGTACTAAGAAAACTGGAGATTAGAGTCTTACAGTAAAAAAATAGAACTCATCTAGTCAGGAAAATGTGGATCTGGAAAGAAAGAGGAGACTAATGGAAAAGTGAAACCCAATGTAGAGCTCTCTGAGCCAGAAAAGGAGAAAGGATGGAAAACTCTAGAAATGTGTTAGTTGGATAAAACACCATGTGTACATACTCTACACTGGTCCATACACCAAATTCTACCCAATTCAGGTTTCTTTAAATGTTCTGATCAATAAGTGTAATAATGAAATGATAAACGTCTGCTTCTTTAAAGCACAACACTAAAGGAAAATAATGTAGTTTTGGTGTATGGGAACTGCCCACTAGGAGGTTGTGGTCAGTGCCCATGTTTGTGTTTGGTGTCTCCCTTGTTTAAGTGCAGCTGATGTAGATGTTAAACAGACTGGATTTGATGTCTTGGAGCTCAGTTTTGGATGGCAGAGACAATCAGCTGATGTTACTCTTATCCTGATGGAAAGCAAATGGAAATAAATAAAGAGGAGATAGTTTAACAACAGCATCTGAGAGATTATTAAGCAGATGTTTGGGGGATTATCGGTGGTCTCTAAAGTGGAGCTTTCTTTACTTAAACATATGAGACAGCAGCTGTGGATGTTCAAGCCCATTGTTACATGAAAACACTTCCCCAGGTTTGTTCTACTTTTCCACCACCGGAGGGCAGTGTGGGTTCAAGTTTAGAGACACCCAAGCTGAGAACTTTGACAAGAATCTGCTGCTTACAGTGGGGTCCTAAAGAGGTGGAGGAGGAAGCTGGACTCTTAATAAGGCTCCAAGGCCTTACATCATATCCCCTTGAGGCTCTCTGTGTCTCCTGGGAATGTGTTTAATGTTCAGCTGCTTTTAGAGTATCCCTGAGCATCCGCCTGACAGGAAGCAAGTCATATTTGGTGTTGCCTTGTTATTTTACTGGACCCACTCCTTTGGTGTTGGGCAGAAACAAGCAGCATGTCGTTGCATGAGATAGCTTATATTTTACCAGCTGGATTGAATTCGCAGAAAGATTTTAAAATCACATTTTAATGATCTGTTAATGTTTTTTGTTTTGAGACTTGTGGAGGTTTTACTTCCTACCTGAGGAAGTGACAGGGAAGGAGTCAGGAAAGGAATTAGTTTTTTTTTTTTCTGGGAGAGAATAAACAGGATGTTGTTTTGTGATCAATTCAGTCACTTCCTCTAACCTTTCATGCTTTGATGCAAGACAGAGTCACTAGGAATAAATCAGGGTTAAGAAATAAACATTTTTTTTATCTGCTGTGAGAGAATAATAAAACTGGATTGATTGAAGTTGTTTGCTGTAATGTAGTTTGAAATGGGCAATGTTGACCCAGATTAAACAACGAAAATTTGTTTTGATGTTTTTAACTCTTTAACTATTTATTAAGAATCAACACGGTGTTTAGTTTCTCATTGTTTTGGGAGGTCAGTGACATTGAAGGTGACTCTTTCTTACAGCATTTCTAACAAAGAGGATCCTATCTAATTGATTCTTAACTCCATCACGTATTGAGTCTCACCTCCTCTTCTCTTGAATGTGAAGGACCACTAAAGATTCACATGTTTGTTTAGTTTAGTTGTGGCTTCAGTTTGCATGACAACTTTCTTCATCTGCAAATATTTTTGGAATTTAAAATAAATTTACCTTAACTCACGGTGTGTGCTTGCCAAGTGTCATATCTATGCTTAATAAAAGCAAATCTTATCACTCTTTCACGTGATGTTTAGGACTGAGTCCTGAAGGTGGTCCAAAAGCTAGCTTTATCTGAAGGATTCCCCATTTTCCCCTACATTAATGTGGCTCTCCAGCGCCCCCTATATGGAGTCAGAACAAGTTTTTTAGGGTGGGAACTGTTGAAACCCATCAAAACTCCATTAAAAGTCGATTTGAGGCATTTCTTTCAAACCTGCCAGAAGTGTTTGGGCCAAAGGATATTTTCTAAAGAATTTTAAGATCTTACAAATCTCTGTATTTCACAAACTCTGAGGTATTGGCTAGAGTCTTTATCACATTAAGGTGTCGGGGGATCAAAATTTATCGAAATGACAAGTCTTTCAAGATGTGGGGGGGTGTGAAAAGCTCTCAAACTTTCTCAAAGAAAATATTTACTGCTTTAACGTTTAAACACTAAACTTAAACAAACGAACATGTAATGTAATGGGAGGTTGTTTGCTTGGGCAGTGGTTGAGATGATGAAGACTGCTTTGCAGTGCAGAACAACCCTCCTCTGGTTATTTTGATAGGGAGTCTGTTGCATTAGAAAGCAAAGCCTATCTGGAGGTGCAGGCTGCAAGATGTGATTGACTGCCCTGATATCCTGCCATTCATTCATTCATTCATCCTTCCATTCATTGACTGGCTCTGACCTGTTTGGATAAAGGCTGCCACCTCTCTGCTCTCAGCACATGTTAAATCCATTACCTCTAATCTGTAAGTGCCCGGTTTGCATGAGGAAGTATGTGCGTGTCTTCATCCTCAGCTTTGAATCCCAGGAACCCTTCTTGTGTATTTAAATAAGCAGATTCTTGACTCTGGGCCAGTCGCTCCACTTTCTGACTCTTTATCAGATTCAAACACAAAGTTAAAGTCAATGGGCATCCTGTTATTCCTCATGTTTCA
The DNA here is from genome assembly GCA_034780135.1 of Jordanella pulchra. NCBI lineage: Eukaryota > Metazoa > Chordata > Actinopteri > Cyprinodontiformes > Cyprinodontidae > Jordanella > Jordanella pulchra. The sequence goes on along the minus strand of JAUZNJ010037210.1, from coordinate 8,588 downwards.
AATGGCTAAAGAGGTGAAGATGTTTGTGCTACCGCATCCTGACTTAAATGTTACTACGTTCTGAGTTTTTAGGTCTATAAAATATCCCATTAAATTTTTTTTCTGCATCACATTTGAAGTTCCAGATGTACTCAAGAGAATTTACGAGAAAGAAAAATTTGATGTCTGATTTTATTGGGGGGAAAAAAGAAAGAAAGGAAAGTCCCAAAGCTGCAGACAGTGGCGAGTCTCCAGACTGCAGCACTGGAAGAAAATCCTCTCATAATTACAAAAGAGATAGTTTGCAGTTCTCCAAAACCACTATTGGTTGTGTTTCCTAAAAGATTTCCAGATGTTTCCCCACAAAACCCTTCTGTAGAATCAATTGTTAAATAAATAAGAAAAAAATAATCTTATGGTGGAAATCATCGTTTCTCGGCAACTAGAAGGTGAATCTCTGCAGTAGCGTCTCACTCAGAGCCCACATTGAGAAACACTCCAACTCCCAAAACACATTTGCAAACGCTCAATGTTTGGTTGTCATAACAGAGACGCTGCGGAACATGATGATGATGCAAGAGCTGATGCACACAGAAGGACACTTGGTCTCGTTTTGCTCTATAACAGAGATGCTGATAAGTATGCCACAATGAAGAAAGACCCTCATCCCTCTTCATCCAGACTCTGCTGCTGCTGCAGCTCGTCCTCTGAGATCTTCACTTCAACGGGGAGCAGCTGAGCTTTTTTATCAAGCACAGTCGTCTCTCTTTGCAGTCTCCCTTAGCTTAGAACAAAATGCTAATTTCCCCATCTAAAGAGAGCAGAGTGTATCTTTAATCACTTTGTGTTTGCAGCATTTGCATAAAAACACTTAGAAAAAGGGGTGAAATAAAAAATGTCACCATTTTGAAAAAACATTGGGTCCATTTGTCACAAAGCTTTCTACATATCAAATCTGCACTAAATTTACATTTATTTCTACATGATTACATGAATAATAGAAAAAGCAGCTATCAGTGATTTTTTTTTTTTTCCCTTCATGCAAAAGTGAAAGCTCAAAGTGTTTTTCTGTCATTAGAAATTGGCCAATCTTTCACATTTTTTTTTTCAAATCTAGTTCATAAATAAAAACTTGATCAAAGTTTTTCAGATGTCAAAGTTTGCTCCTTTGGTTGCTGAAAGTAAAAATTGAAAAGTTTTAAATATGAAGTGAGCTGCTCCAAGATTTTTTCACTTGACTGAATATTAAAACTAGAGTTGACAAAAAAAACGGATTCCTACATGGAGTGGAACCCAATTCAGGTCTCAGCACTCAGGTTTACTAACTTAGCATGTCTTCGCTGACGACAAAGTAGAACCAAATTAATCAGATGATATTCCTAAACTTAAAAAATAGAGCTGATTCTGGTTCTGAACAGGTCTGAGTGGCTCTGCAGGGCCAGAACCCACTTCAGATCATCCTGCCGATATCAATGCAAAGCAGCTTCGGTAAAACATAGCATCCTTTTATAATCTCATTATTGTTTGACAAATGGAAAATTAATAACTTTGATTCATGATTTATTGTACATCTGATCCAATAGAATCAGAATTATTTTTTCGTTAAGCTTTTTTTTATTTTGTTTCTTGATCTTTTGCCAGACAGATTTTCTTCAAATAGTTTAAAGACTAAGACTGAATGATTTTACCAAAAATTGTGACTATTTTTTGCAGCCAACATTGCAATATTACATTTTTCTTTTGCATTAAAGAGGCGTGACTGAGTTTTCTAACGATACTGTCACCTATGGTCAAGGCGCAGAACTGCAGCACTCTTTTGCTTGTCCTCAATTTCTTTTGTTTACTTTGTCAGCTCCATTTAAACTAGACGCGCTTGACGTCACATCTGCCTAACAGCGTAGGAACTTCCGACCCGAAATAAACCAAGAACAAGAGGCTACAGTTATAGATGCATCGGCGCCGATCTACTGAGGTGTCAATCTACTCATCAAACTATGTATTAGTTGTAAAGCATCAAATAAAGAAGCAATTTTAAAGATATTTTTCAGTAGAAACGTACATGATCTCCCTTTAACCATAAGCATGTTTTCAGTTTTTTCATTACCTTGAATACTTGCTCGTCCAGAGCCCGTTGTTTCAGGATCTTTGTGTGAAAATGTTCATACATATCATACATGGATCTGCATGCTAACAGCAACGCTCTTTTTCCCTTCAATGTGGTTGAAAACCCACTATGGACATATCACTGCCACCTAAAGGACTGGAGTGAGAACATTTGTTTCTTCTTCTTCTTAACTGTAGTTTGACCAAAACTAAAGTGCCTCTGTGATTTGAACATTATTTTCTTATAAACTACAGTTTTATTCCAAATGCAATTACTCAGCCCAATTCAAAAAAGTTAAAAAAGCTAAAAAAAAAAGTTGAGCATTGCAGATGTGATCAAAACCTTAATAGGTAACTTTTAATGTAGCTATAAGAAGTTTTAGTTTAATCAGTGCATGTTATCCCTCCAATGCGATGGGAATCTGTGTGTTGGGAAAGACGGTCTCGGTGCTACTTCTGCCCTGTTTTTACAGCTTTAGCTCATCCCCGCCGCAGGCTGCTGCTGTACAGACTTAGCGGCAGAAATGGCTGCAGTGTCCCCGGGGTTTGGTATAAATGAGATTTGCTGGGGGGATGATTGGGTCTGAGGCAGGCCTGCAGATGGACCTTTATGAAATAACCTCTGCAATCTCTGACAGAGCAGCAGGGGAGAGTGCAGACACACATAAGGCCAGAGATGCACCTAAATGGGAAAAAGGTGTGTGGCTGCAGAGTGACAGAAAGTAGGCCGGGTAATAATTGGCACATGTACCACCAGCATTGTCTCTGACCTCAGTCAACTTTAACATCAAAGGCAGAGATTTTCTTGATTTGACTCCATGAAATAAAGGTGTCTGCCTCTAATATGATGTTTAACTGAAATATTAGTTTATCAGGCCCAAATCTTTCTGGATGAACTCTTTCTGTCGGCTTTATTGGTTTTTCCTGATTCCCTTTCCTCTCTAGAAGCCTTTTTAACTTGCTTTAACCTACCGGTGAGTCTGTTCTCCACTTCCTGTTTATCAAAATCAACAAAGAAAGTAAGCAAATGTAACCTCGGTCTGCTTTGTGCTCAGAAAATTAGCTGGAAACACATTTGTTAATTTGAGCTCCTTCTGGTGAAGATGCTTTTAATATCCCTCCGTATTATGATCCTGCCTCTGTGCTGTCACATAACGCCTCATAAAGGAGATTTAACTGCTTTTTCATTGAAGGGAACATCATCATCTATTGTACATGTCCCCATAAATGGGTTTATGTCTCTGATAGCAACATCATTGGATGTTTATGGCTTCAGTAATGACTGCTATCTGTCAGCGTAAGTGCATCACTGACAGCTAAGCTTATTGAAGCATCCAAAAATAAGCTGTTACTGAGCTTTTTTACTGCATCAGGGTTAACTTTCTCTCCTCATATCTTTATAAAGCACCAATTCAAAACAAATGTTAGATGAAGGCACTTTACCAGACAAACAAGTTCACGTCTAATTATATAAAATCCAATTTGGTCCAGATTGAAATCAGTCAAGCTCATCACGACACATTGCAGTTTGGGTCATATTTCGGGCCCAAAATAAACGGTCAATAAAAGCTGGTCTTTGAGGCAGAAAAGACAACAAAGCTGATTACATGAAGTCATTGATTATACAGAAGTCCCTCATTCTGGTTAAGAATCGAGTGACAGTGGGGAGAAACATCAGGCAGATATAGATGGGATGTGAACAGACATCTGACTTAACTGATGGAAAAATAGCAGGACAGGAAGGAGACCTAGGAGCACTGAGCAGGGACAACTTTCCATGGAGGAAAATCACGCTTTGTCAAGGGAAGAAAACACTGCCAAACACAGAAGTACTGGGTGGATTTTCTTCCTTTTTTTTGAGATACTTAAAAAAAAAAAAAATAAAGACTAGCCATAATTTAAGGCTGCAATGTCTCTGTCTAGCAGAGAGACAACTGAGCACCGAAGGACAGAGCCGGAAAAACTTTCTGTAGAAAGAAATAACTGAGTTAATGGCAGAAACAGCCCTGTTAGTGCACCCTAACATTTTCTATTTAAAAGAAAAAACACTGAAGTACATATAGTGGTATTTTTTCATCATCTATTAGTTACTACATTGTGAAAAAATGCAGAGAATTGCTAGACCTGAAGTACTTTCAAAGAGTAAAGAGAAAAAGGAGCTCATGGGTCAACAGATAAGCTCATAAACACTTGGATCGGTGTTTATTCTATGAGAAGGTAAAAAATACATACAGTCAATGTCTGCAATAGCTTTAATGTTTGCTCTGTGACAGAAGAAGAGAGCTAAATAGAGGAGCACTCAACTAGAAGTGCTCACTATAAGAACAAAAAAAGGGAGTAGACAGAAATAGTGATAACACTGTACTGTTGTTGGTTTTGTCCAGGAAAGAGAGAACTAAGCAGAGGGGCATTGGACCTGGAGTACTTTCAATGAATAAGGACAAAGAAAGTGAACAGGATTGGAAAGAGACACTGCTAAACACATCAGCACAGGGACAAGTGTGTTTTTTATGAGAAGGGAGGAAAAAAAAGGAGATTTAGTTAAAGACGCTAAAGCTCCAAAGATTGCTCTGTCAAGGAAAGACAGAGCTGAATGAAGGAGCACTAAACCAGAGCTGTTTTTATTCGAGACAAAACTAAACCTGCACAGTTCTAAGCAGCAGTGGCTATGCAGATTGCTCTGATTAGGAAGGAGCGATGGCTAAACACAGAAGCACCAGACCAGACTGGAGACGATATGAAAAAACTGCTTAAAAGAACCATTTCATCCCTTTGTTTACAAACGTTGGATGATTTAAATGTCAGTTTGAATACACTAGAGTGACAACTGAAGTTAATAAAAGATTCCATGGGTCTCCAGATCTCCGGGCATCTATTATCCAAGATGAGGTCAAAATGTTTCCATTAAAGCAAACCTTTCAGATCTTTCCATCTTGTTCATATTTGTCTTTTCAGATCTATTCTAACCTCCTCCCTCGTTCTCTCACCGCCCAACTTTCCCAGCCTCCATCCCCCGTCTTGCAGCCCCTCCCTGTCCTGTCACCATAATTGGTTGAGAAAAATTATGCAGACTTATTTAGTCCTCTCTGAAATCTCTCCTCGCTCAGCTCAGGCAAGATTAATTGCCTCGAGGTGCAGAGCTGCACTTGTTGTCCTCTTGGTTGAATTAGTGTTGGAGCAGTTAGGCAGTCATGTTCCCACCAAGCACCTGAGATGTCGTTCTGCTTTTCCTGCTCGCGTTATTTTCTTCCATTTTTCTGTGATAAACCTTTTTAATGCCACCCAGGTCCGACTCCGTGGAGAGAATATATCCCAGTGAAGCTGTCTTACCGCTGGGAAGAGGGTGAATTTTGGTTTATCAAGGCTAATTTAGAGCGAATCTATCGAGGATCAACTGAGCTTTTTTTCATGGTTCAGTGAAAATGATGTAATTGTTGAGCAATGTTTGTAACGTGAGAGTTTTGATAACTATTATCCCAGTCATGGGAACTTGGTTCTGGAGATTTATGAGGGAATTAAGAAAATGCTCACGGATGTGAAGCTGAAGCTTATAGCTCATGGGAGGAGATCAAGACGATTTGGCTGGGAATGTTTACAAATGAATGCTAGCACTTTCTATGATTGACATTTAATAATAAGCATTTTAACAGATTTATATGGTGATTTCAGGTCCTGTAAATCTCATTTCTGCCTTTTTTGGTTTGAATGCTAAAATTAAATCCATAATTAATACAACAGAGTCAATATTCTTTTCACCTAAAGAGCCTCCAGTGAATCATCTGCAGATATTAACTGTTGTAAAAGGGAGATAAGTACATATGTCACACTCAAATATAGTTAAAAGGTCAGGGAAACTTATCTTTGAGAGAGACAGCATGTTTGCTGCTTGCTGTCAGACTAATTTGTTGAAGTGCTTGATGAGTTTTTTTTGCTCGTCCAAGATCTGGAACGAAGTTCCTAAAAATGCACTTCAGTCTTTATTGAATAAGATCAAGCAAACTGTTTATATTATATTCCATTCCTGGCTTGTAATTAGGGCTTAATTAATTATTAATCATCAAAGATAGAGATCGTAATAGACTGCTAGATTAGACTCCAGTATTGGTGGGCAGAAAAGATAAATTTTCTTTTTTTCTTTTATCGTCACTGTTTTTTGCATCATCTGATACAAAATAATTAGCTCAACTTAAAACCAGATCTGGGTTTTCAACTTTAAATATATTTTGCAGGTTCTCTAATCCTCATATAGTTTAAATGAGATATGCAGGTTCAAAAATATGCACTACAACTATCTGGTTAACTGTTCTTTAAGAAGCTAGATCTTTTTGTGACCATTTCCAAGCGTATTGATGGATGTTTTGTCCATTTTAGTCTCTGAATTTAGAGCAGATGATTGCATGGTTTCTATGCACTGAATCTTTCTCTTCTGAATGATTTTCTTTAGAAGTTTATTTTTCCCTTTGGTTTGAACATGAACAATTAAGCAAACCCATCATTTTTCAGGTGTTGACATTTAAAAGCTGTTGCTCAGGTTTTCTACTAAAGCTTTAACAGTGTTGAAGAACAAAACATGCCTTCCTCTTTGTAGGAATACAGGAAAGATGTGATTAATCTGTGGAAACTGTGGGACGACACCTCTGTTAACAGCATTTCCTTAGCAGGGATAAAGGATACACACTGTGTGGAGGATAGGACGCCTTTTGTCGCTCCCATTATTTTCCTTTCTGCAGACATTTTTCTGCCAAGCATGGAGCGCCTTTTTAACGAAGATCACAGCCGTACGACGCGGGGTCACGCGCTCCTTTCTAATCCTTTCTCTATCCCTAATGCAACAGCAATGTGTCGCAGCAGAGCTGTCACACGCATCCCTTTGTTCACATAGCAAATAAGCCTGTTTGCTTGCTCTTCCCTCTCTGCTTCGCCTTTAACAATGTGCATTGTGTAAGGTATCATTGTCACTTTTTCTCAGCCTGTGGAGGATTAAAATGGTTTCATTTTCTCTTTTCTACTGAGATCCAGTACCCATCGACTGACAGCAGGAGTAAATGCTTGAGAAACGGAGAAACCAAAGCTCTGAAAACTCATCTGGATGCAGTTCAGATCCTGCATCAGTCTTTCGTGCTGGAAAATTCAGGGTCAGAATAAAAACAGATGCCCATAGATGATAAAAAATTTGACATTTTTATGTTTTTAATTTCAACAACAATGGGAGGCTTTGGTGCTTGTATATAAACAAGCGAACAACACATTTGTTGTCTGGCAGTTTAACTTTGTGTTCTGCATAATTGAGTTTCAAGGCCTGCAGGGAGGCTCAGATCGTTCAGCACAAAACAAAATGGATTTGCTAATACAAGCTGGTGTTGTACCAAACGTCTCCTGGCTCCGGCTCAGTGAAGTGTTTCCATTCGAGGGGGTTGGAAGGAAATGAGCTGCAAAAACGTCTCTGAGCTTCAAGTTTGTCCGAGTCCTGTCAGTTTTAAAAAAAATGAATTCAAACAGATTATAGCTCCTAGTTAAGAATAGAGGATCTGGAGGAATCCTAGACCTCCATCATCCACAGCTTTGTTTGTGTTAACAGTTGCTACAGTAACAAAGTATTAATACCCTCTGAACTCTTTCATATTTTAAAAAAGGACCATAATAAACAGACCCTAAGAGATGTTGCATGTATTTATTTTTAACCTAAGTAACATTTAACATTAACATCATGTCATTTACAAAAATGATTTACAAATGGTGAATGAAAAATGTCTCCTTTTTGAGCTCTGCTGTAACTATGGCAGACTCAAGCTACAGCTTTAGATTTAAAATGATATCCTCTAAACTTAGGTTTTCACAATTTAGCAAAGGACGTTATAATTTGCATAGTTTGCATTTGTAACTAGGGATATCCCGATCCAATATTAATATCCGATAGCAAATAAAAAACGATCTAATTTTATTGGTCAGCATCTAAGATTTGCAATATTTTCATGCTGATAGAAACTTTGCTTCTGTTAAAAGTTTCTGTAACTCATTGATTTTATATGGTTCAGTTGTTTTCATACCTTTTGGTGTGGACTTCTGTTCCCTGCTCTAGTGATATTTCTTTATCAATCATTTTCTAACATTGTGCAGTATAAAACAACAATAAAAGCCTTTATAATTCACGTTAAAATCGTATCAGGTCGATACCGGCATTAGGCAATTAACAAAGCTGCAATACGGGTATCGTATTGAAAAACAAGAAGCTATCTCTAGTTGTAACTGCTGCTCCTTGTTAACTGTGCATGTTCCCATAACTTGTACCTCATTACAATGTTTAGGAAACTGTGTTCTACCACAAAATTTTTACAGAAGAACTCCATTCTTCTAAAAAAAAGTTTTTGTGATATTGAAAGCTGTATTTTTTGGTACTTCCGCCTAGGCCTGTCACGATAGCAAATTTTACTGAACGATTAATTGTCTCAAAAAGTTATTGCGATAAACGATAATATTGTTTTAAGACCTTTTTACACTGATTTAAT
>JAUZNJ010037209.1:0-11547 GCA_034780135.1 Jordanella pulchra | reverse complement strand
ATGCAACCATCCCCACTGTCACTACGTCAGACGGAGGGTTTGAGTGATTCCATCAATGCATCAGATCCATTATTATTAAACAAACACAGGAAAAGCTTCAGTGGGCTGATATGAAACCAAACATTTGCCCCTTTTCTTGAAAATACATTTATATCGTCCAATAAAACCTTCCTTTTTGGAATTAATGACGACCCCCCTACTTGTGATTTTCTGTCTGTGTGACAAAGCTGCAGCAAACCAGCAATACAGACTATTTAAAGGCTGAACGCTCCACTACACGGTGGGACGGCCCTCCACAGGAACGCACCGACGGAGGGTCAGGGTTAGGGCCAGTTTGGGCCTGCAGCTGAAGACATCAAAGCATCCGTATCGCCATGACAACTGAAGTCTGAAGATTCTGACAGTAAAGAGATGAGAACAGTAGATCATCTACTTCCTGTTACCTTCATCACCTTTTTTGCCAGTAGTAATGTGTCATTGTTCATATGATTGTGTGAAGTTTCTTCTGCAGTATTTTAACAAACATTGATTTCGATACAGTCAAAAAAAGACACCTTGTTGCAGTGCAAAAACATTTTGTCCAAAAACAGTCTTTTCAAAATTGCCATGTTTTTATTAAGCAAATGTTTTTTATAATTGCAAAATGCGTAATTTCATGATCACTGGAAACACAGCTACAGTTAGATTTGACTTGTTCTTGAGATAATTTCCCTATTAAACAACTTTAGTCATCGATTATAAATGCTTTCCAGATTTAGGTGCTTTTAATCACCTCATTAGCTCATTTCAGCTTTTTTCCCACCGTTTTAGTTGCTTGTGTAACAAAAGTCTTGACAATGATCGCAGATCTGAACAAGGCTAAGCTGTATAAAACATTGAAATCCTTTAAAAGCCGCCTTTCCTACAAAGATGAATTGAATCGGTGACCAGAAACGGACATCGTTCTGTGATTTCTCAGTCGTCTCCTCAGTCTCACCTTCTGAGGACACAAACTGTCCGACAGCCAGAGAGCCTCCGCCGCCCGACTCCACAAACTCCACCTCAGACACAATGATGTTGTCCTCCAGTACGGAGCCGCAGCCCATGCAGACCGCATCGCCCCGCGCCTGGTCGACATCGATGTCCGAGCTGCCGCAGTGCTTACACACCTTAGAGCTCATGGTTTGGCTCCGCAAGCCACAAAACCTGGAACAAAACGCAAGAATGTCTCGTTTAAGTTCTTCAAAATAAAAATCTAGCAATTTTCCTCCATCCATCAATCATCCATCCTGTCCCTCTTATTCCGTCAGGGTGGCGGTGGAGCCAGTGTCTATCTCTGGCAGACTATGGGGGACAGGCGGGGTCCACCCTGGCAGGTCGCCAGTGTATCGCAGGGAAACACAGAGACACACAACCACGTGGTGTGAGTGTGTAGTAACCCGACAGTCATGTTTTTGGACTGTGGGAGGAAGCGGAGTACCCGGAGAGAACCCACGCATGCACAAGGAGAACATGCAAACTCAGAAAGAGTGCAGGTCAGGAATCGAACCCGGAACCTTCCTGCTGGAAGGCAGCAGGGCACCCCCCAGAGAGTCAATTAACTTCTAACACACAATATTTACATTTCTAAAACTCTTCCTGAATCTATTATTCATTTAAATGTTTTGATCCAAACACTTCATGTTAGTAGCTCATCATTTGACCCTTTTATTTTATTCCTCGATTAAATCTGTGATTGATCAGTAAACAATAAAAATAAGCCATTTATATGACCTGTACGAAGGTTTATGAAGCAACCACTAACCTGGAGATGTTGGGGACCACAAATCAGAGCTCAGCCTGTGAGTTTATGAGCTGCAGAGATGACAAAAATCACGATTGATTAGTACACAGGCCCCACTGTGGGCAAACTGATCAATGATTACTGTGTGCAGCTAAATGAAGACGCAGCACAGGAAGATGGTTTTCAGCTGTTCAACATCTGGGTTAAAACCAACACACCCGAGCAGTTAAGCTGCACCTGAAGAAGGACAAACTCTTTGGTTTAGATCATTTCTGGACGAAACCAGCTTCAGTTTTTGGGATCTAACAGTTTATCTCAATCCCTGTATCTGTATGCAGTAGATGCTCCAAACTTCTCCAGCTTCTGACCAACAAATTAAAAAAATTAAATCACTATGATTTTGTTACATTTTATAGCTCACTATTTTACACATCAGACGCTTTCATGGCTTCCAGTGACGTGAAGTCATTGGTTTATTTCTCGGTGTTCTTAATGAAGGCAGGAATGGTCGCCCGTATGCGGAACCAGACTCTAAGCAAACCAAGGACTCGTTTTCTACTAGTGTGGAGATTCTCTTGACCTTCAGGAAAAAGACCACGTTCACTTTCTTAGAAACAAAACAAGGAGGAAAAAAAGATGAAATACTAACATTATTGTTTTAGGGCAGCATAACTTCATTACAGTGATGGTTTCCAGAATAAAAAAATGACTTTTTCCTGGAATAATTTCCAAGCAGATGCATTTTTTTGCAAACTGGTCAAAAGTGAGCAACAACAAGTGGGGGAGGGGGGCTGAACTTCTACATGACATGGAGCCAGAAACCTCCGCTCACTGGTTCAGTCTGTGGCCTGTCAGTTACTGCAGGAAAGACAGGATTTATAGAACATGAATTAATAGGATTATTAAAAAAATCATGTATTCAAGCGTATAATCTTTTGTTTTTATTATTTTATACGTTGATTCAAAGGCCAATTTTCATGTTTGAAATCAAAAAACAACGTTTAAATGCAAGTCAAACACAGAGACTGGACCAGCAGTGTTCTCTGTGGGGTCACTGCAGACTTAAAGCCAGATAATCAAAGATTTCCAATCATAGAGACAACAACCACCACAGGATTGGAAATGAATGACACACTCATCTTTACTATACTTGGAAGGACATCTGCATTGTTTTAAACTCAGCAGAGGCGGAAAAAACATCGATAAAGGTGTTAAATAATGAACTTCACACAGAAGCATCTCTTAATGTTAGGATATGCCTTAAAGTGATGTTCTGCCAAAGTGAGCAGCAGTCACCTAAAGGAAGACAAACCTGAACTAAAGTCTTTCACAAACAAACGTTGGTCTTTTTTTGACCCGTAGCAGCGGAGCTGATGAGTTTGGGGTCAGTCTGAAACCATGATGGCGGCGCTTCTCACCACAGGATCTGATTATATTCATCATTTCCAGCACATTTCAATAAGATGCAATGAACAGAGTGAGCAGTGACTAAGCAGGACCACCGGTGTTCCCCACTGGGTCCGCGACGTGGCACTGCCCTGGTTCCCCGGGATCCCCGCCTCACTGCTACCGGCCAAAAACAGCCCCGGAGAAATGATGACACGTTGTTGGTACTTTCTGGCCGTTATCAAGCAGCCGGGGGTTAACGGGAGCTAAAGACGGTAAACGGTTCAACTCTCTGAAGCTGTTAGTCCACACGGAACCGAGCCACGGCGTTTCCAAACCTTCAGTCCGGCGATTTCCGACAGGAGCGGCGTGGGGTCACGACGTCAGCCTCCGTGGAACCTGAACTCTGGAACTCAAAGGTCTAGAATTGACTTTCACACCTTTGTTAAAAGAGCTTGAATCGCAGGCGGAGCAAACCGAGCAATGACACTTCCTCTGCGACTAATGTTTGCTGAAATACCGCAGCAATCCCCAACACAACACCAAGCACGTGCGCCTGCTGCCCTGGGAGACCGGGCGATACCAACTGGTGAGGGGGGGTGGACCGGGAAATAACTGTTACACTAACAACAGAGTTTTATTTAACTTATTAATAATGTACCCAATATCATAAGCAGCGCGGTATAAAAAACGTTATGGTAAAATGTGAAGTTAATAAAAAAAGCGTAGGATAATCAGTTTCAACGACACCTTTTTGGCACCTTCCAACTTCCGTCTTCACTTTAAATAACCCGGTATATTTAAAATGAATCAATTCATCATGTCATTGAGTTACTGTAACTTTCAAAATCTTTCATTTAGATTCATGTAAGCGTAAACAACCTTAAATTAAGATTATATTGCTCCCCATCTTGTTCAGTTTTATTATTTAATCTTATTTTATTAAGGGGTTTATTAGTCCCATCTTGATTTTCCAATATTTCCCATTCTTCTATAAAGTGGTTGCACAAATCTGTCAACAAATCTCTCAGAATGAAAACACCTATCTTGTCTGTAGGATCTGTTGAATTTAGTTCCATCTGGAATGTTCCTGGTAAACGTCCGGTGCTTTTATACAGCTTTAATAAGTCAAAGGACCCTGAAGTCCTTCACGCTACGTTCAGTCGCTCTCACACAATCACACACTAATGGTAAATAGCTAAACAGTAGCCACAGCTGCTGTGGGACACGCTGACAGAGGGGCTGCCGTACACGGGCCCCCACCAAGGGACAGAAAGAGATGGAGAACCAGAGACCCTTCAGTTGCAGAACAAACTCCTGCCTCCCAGGATGTTTCTACTTACTTTCTTCTTACATGGATGTATGTTAAATCCTACTATGATGGATAGAAATCCTCCCTTTTTGCACACATGCTTAATGTACGAATGTCTGACCAGGTTGATAGCTTCTATACTTTTAAAACAGTTTTATTTCTTGGTTTTAGGCTAAACCTGAGACTTAGGTTTTTACTTCTCTCTGTATTCTTTGTTGATGTTGTTTTGTCTTCTTTTCCATACAAAGCACAGGGACAAAAAATGTATGTATAAAACCGTAATTTTATTGTTAACAGAAAAGGCCAACAAGAGGTGAAATTATCAGCAAAACCCAAAGAAATAAAATAGGTAGTGTACTCAGAGCGCCACAAACTGCACACAGACATTACATTGGATAATGCTGAACAGGATTTAAAATACATCATGGATCATAATCAAGAGGCTGCAGTCTGTCACTGCATTTATCTTCAGTATAGTTTGCTCCTTATTTATAACCTTGTTCTGGATACAGAGACTGGATCTTACAGCTAGTAAGAAAATAACTACAGGATCTTTCAACAGCTTCTCTTCATTACTTCACAACTTTAAATGGCTGTGAACTCGAGGGAAGACTTTACACTGGAGGAAAACATCCTGTCCTTCCACTGTCAACTCATTTTATTGCTCAGATGAACATTAAAAAACTTCAAATCCAAGCGACAAAGAAAGCTGGTGAACAGTTTTTAAGCTGTGACACAAAGGCAGAATCCAGTAAACATTTTGCAAACTAACGTTGTGCTTTAATAAACATGAGGCCTCATAAAAAGGGATAAATAAAACATTTGAGAATTATTGATGAGTTAAAAACATTACAGCAACAAACTACCAAGTATGTGAAATGTTACTGGGCACTTATCAAATTATTCAGCAGAATCTTACTAAACAGGCTCTACGGGCCAACTGGAGGTCTGACCAAACAAGAAATGACTTTTCAGTTAAACCGAACCAAGCAGCCCCAGCTTCAGAGAGCAGCTAAGCTGACGTCGCATCTTTGCTCCGTTTCCACCTCCGTCCTTCACAGACTGGATCAGGTGAGGCAGCAGTTTCTCTATGGCATATAAACAGAGACGGATGTTTACGGTTTCCAGTGGAACCTGTGCCAATATCAGATAAACTAGCGTACTGCTGCATTCAATTCAAACAGCTTCTCGTTTGTCAGTATCCTGTTTATTACGTTTAATGTAAGGTGACCTCTGTGTTAAGGTCACTTTCAAATAAACCACTTTGTTCACTCTGCTCAGCTGTAGTCACTGTTGTCTTCAAAACACAAGAGCTGCTGATAAAACAAGGAATATTGATCCCTGATGGATAGAAAACAAACTGATTTTTAATGCTGGCAATCTGTGCTTAAGAAAAATGGAATCTGCAGATTAGAAATGGGATTAGTGCTTCTATTTTATTGTTGTGTTAAAAACCTGCTTCTATGTGACTTTAGAGCAAGAAACAAAGATGATCTACAGACATAAAAAAACAAGAGATACTGAATGTATATAAAACATCTTATGCTAAATTAAAATCGATTTCAACCCCCCCCCCCCTTTCACATGCCCTCCATGCCATGTGAGCCTTCAGCTGGAACACGGACGATAACTACGCTCCTTTTCATTCTGTTTACAGGTTGTTGGGTTTTCCTTTTAAACCTCGTTTAAGCTGAGCCACAGGTGTGGTTTTAGTGGATTAACTTCAAGCTCTGCAAACAACACATTTAGCACAATGGAGGAAAGGATGATTTCCAAAGGTCTGTCAGCCGGATTATTTGTCCCGTCGACGCTGTTCAGCAGATGCTAGTCAGTTGTTGACAGTCTGGATGTAGAGAGCAGCATTCATCTACAAAACCCTTCAACCTAATTTAACACATTCATAAATTTACTTCAAAAGGATCATTTTAATATATCGTCACTTCCTGAGCGAATCTTTGCTCTCATCCGTCTTCAGATTCTTTTTGTTTGTCGTCTCTTAAAACACTTTACAACTAAAGTATGAAACGTGTTCGCAGTCTTGTAACAAACTGAACTAAAGTTCAGAAAGTGACTGCAAAACAAATAGCTGGGTTCAAACAAGGGAAAAAAGTGATGCTCAGGATGTTATTTTCAAACAGGAATAATCAGGCAAATGACTAATAGCAAACCTTTACACATAAAATGAAAGTATTTCTTTACGTCTATACTTCACCTAGCTCAGTGAGTACTCTTAGAAACTGCTGCAGGTGTGAGCGCAAATTAGTCCAACGTTTTTCCCATAAATGCTAAAAACACCGAGAAACATCCGTGTTTCAGAAACCACAGAAAGTTGTGACAACAGGAAGGCATTCAAATAAAAACAAAGAAACTTTATACGAAAAGAAAAACACTGGTAGGAAAAGCAACGTCATTCTGTGTTAGTAAATGGTTAGTATTCTCAGCAGGAAAGCTAAAATAAATACCTGGAATGATTTGCTTTCATATAATACAACCTCACTGTTTTGGTACAAGCAGCCAACAGCTTTAAAAACTAAACCTGATGCACTTTTACTCTAAATGACATCATAGAAATAAAAACAAAAAATGACTGTGATGAACCAGGATGAGGGTCACTAGGACTGTTTCCTCACCAAGAAAAACATTGAACCGTTTGCTTCTTAACTTGTGCAACAATAGTTAAGGTGCATCCATCATTTAATGTGTTTATGAGGCTGGAACTAAAAATAAAAAACTACTTGGTTATATAATCCTTGCTCATCTGCAATAAAAATAAGAACCAGTAACATTTGATATCTCTGTGAAATAAATCAATAAAGAAAAAGTTTTTATATGTTTTCTAAAAAAAACAACAAAAAAACACATAGGAATTAGTATTAAAGCCTTCAAAGTTAGCAAACCTCGACATTGTTTAAAAAGCATTTTTACGGCGCTCCAGTTAGTGAACAGAACCAAACAGGAGCCGTGAACTTTAGAAAATACTCAGTAAACCTCCGTATGTAAAGAGCTCCGGTTAGAGAGGCAAGTAAAGTGCTGTTTATTATTTTAGAAAGATTTACTGCAAAAAATTACTTTGCTAAGAACTGGTCTAAAAGAACCGATGAGAAAAGTCAGATGGATGAATAAAGTCAGAACCGAAGGTAAAATCTGAAACACTTGGTGCTCGTGGTCCTGGTCCTCACTGGTCTCGAGCTTCATGCAGCAGTTTGGCCGCCTGTAGCAAAGAAGAAAGACATTTCTAACATGTATTAAAACCGTTCTCCACTCCTGTGATGATGGACAGAAGCAGCAGCGCATGTTTTACCACACTTGTTTACTCCTTTATTTGTCCAACACCTTTTCTTTGCCACATTTGACTCATAAATCTCTTTCTCGTTTTAAACAATCATCCAGATTCACAAAGTTCATCGTTAAAAACTTTCAGGAAAAGTTCCGTTGAATGACAGGAAAAAGAAAACCTGAAACGTATTCAAGGTTTGGTGGGCAGGCAGCGCATCATGAAACAATGAAAGCGCTGCAGACCATGAGGGAAAGATGAACGCCGACCAGAGCAGCAGCCCTGCCTACAAGCTTCAGCCTCACAGTATTCATCTTCTCACAAACACACAACCATTCATCTCGTCCCACTTCAACCGCTGCAGACCGACCAAAGATGAGCCGGACAAAAGCACGCGCTGCCGAGGCTACGGTGGGACAAAACAAACATGGCGGCACAGGAGGACGTGGTCATGGCTGCTGCCTTCACATCTGCTTAGTTAGAATCCAAGATCTCCTCTCTGAAGGAGGAGCAGCAGCAGGAGTGAAGGCGTTGTGGTTTCTCATGCTGCCATTTCATTTGTTACGGACACAAGCTGTCGCTTCGCCCCATGAGCTCGGAAGGTTTCCTGAACGCTCCTCGTTCACTGAACAGATTTGATGGATTAATTCACCCTGGTTTGACCAAAGGCATTACAGCCAGATCCTGCATCAAAACTCAAACAGAGAGAAGAAGGATGAGTTAAGAAGATAAGCAACCAGGGACGCACAGCTCCAGTCCTGGAGTCCTCGCATCTTTAGATATGTTCCTGCTCCAACACACATGAATCAAAGAACGAGAGGATTGCTGGGACTCTGGAGGAGGTGAAGCAGCCATTGCTGGACAGCAGCTGTTGAGGACTGGAGTCACTCATCCCTGCTATAAACACGTGTTTAGAGTAACCCAGCCACCATGAGGAGCGGCTGTCAACGCTCTGCCGTTTATGGTACCTTATGCATTGCGGCGAGCCACAAGGACGCCACCTTCTTGTCCTCCGCTGCCTCCATTTGTAGCTGCTGGGCGTCCAGGGAGCCCATTGGTTTGTAGTGGAGGAGCATTCCACCGGCGCGTGACGTCCCTGCAGAAAACACACAGATTTTCTGGACTTTTCTGTTTTATACAGACAAGATTTGACCCAAAGTCTAAAGAAAAATCACAGACATCTTTAAAACAGTCAAATATAGAAGATTTCTAAGGCTACAGATCAAACTGTCAAAACATTAAATACAGAAACTGGATGAGAGGAGAAATAAAAAGTAAATCAATGGAGGAAGGGAGCTGAAACCATAAATCAGAGCCTTTGGTTTAATGACGAAAGCAACAAACAACAAGAGCAACAAGCACTAAATGTTGATACTAAACAGAACCTATGAAGCTGCTGGTTTGGTCTTAAAACACCAGAGCTCCTCGTCATCCAACCATTGGTCACCGTGTTTGTGTTTAGAAAATGTCCACATATATTTCAAAATGAAATATCATTTAAAATATTCTAAATAATATCAGATCGCATAAAAATAAGTTCAAATATCATAAAATAAATGGATTTGGTTTTAATATGAGACGATAAATACGACAATCTGCCAATTAAATGAGGATTTTCAATAAAATAACTTTAAACAGAAATCTTCTTATTTAAATGGAAATTTATCTCACTTGTTTGCTCTAATCAAGGGAAAATACACTAATTTCAAGAAAAAATGCCACATTTGTTTATCAATCAGTGGATGAATGTGCAACAGTTGAAAATTAAGTCAAAATCTTTTCACCAAATCAGCAAAACTGCAATATTTGAAATATTATTGAGGGAGGACATTTTTGTTGGAATGTGAGATAAGATCGAACAGAATAAGACGTTTTTTCTTTCATGCAAACTGCAGCATCAGGGAATGAGACGGTGAGAATAAATGGATGGAGTCCATAAGAAGAGAGCTGAAGCCAACCTTCAGAGGCACAGTGACTGTCCAGCAGACTGGTGTAAGTGTGAACGTCTTCCTCTGAGTCCAGAGGAGCCATCAGTGCAGAAAAGCAGCAATGTTAGTCAGAGAAGGACATTCAGAGTTAGGAGATTTCTGTAACTGTTTAGTGACGACGATCAAACAACAAAACATTACTGGAAGAGGCAGGAACGAATTGTTCTAAAACCTGCATGCTTTGTTTTACAGCATTAAAGGAGACCCTTAAACGTACATGTTCATGCTAAACAAACAGCGTTTTACCTGCTGGGCTTGTTCCATCTGTCAGAATCTGCATGCTTGAGATGCGGGACAGTTCAACCTCAAAGTGGCTTTCACCATCAAGAAACAAATATCTGATGAGAGCCGAGAAAAGACAAGTTTGGCTCATGAACACAAAAACATGAAGCTGTTTGGCAGTAAACCCACTTTAAGTGCATTAGCGCCACCTAAAGGGTTGGAGAGAGAAACTCAGTGTCTTACTCCTGTTAAATGTAAGGAGTTCAAACCTGAGCACCTCTGAGATTTGAGATCATGTTTGTTAAACTTCGATGATCTAACAAATGCAGCACATTGGATGTTTGCCAATTCAGCTCAACTTTTAAAGATTTTTTTTGTTTTAAACACTTTATAAATTAAAACGTTGAATTTCGTACTCTAATTTGAAGCTCTTTTACATAAATGACCCCATTTATAGAAATGTTTGAACGTCGTTTCTTGTTTACTTGATCGTCTATAATAAAGTTTTGTTGAAAACAAACAAGTTTCACACCAGAAGTTTTTGGAGGAAACATAAAGTCAATGAACTTCCTACCTTCAGTTTATCCTCTTCTCTAGGGGTTAAAGCTGATGCAAACATAGATGGATGAGAAACCTAAACCTGATCCTGTTGAGCTCTAATTTCATCGCCTCCTGCAGCGATTATAAAAGGTCCCTGCCTCGCTGATACCTTCACTCCTGGTTACCTGTGGTTGTTGGAGAGGCGACACGTCATGGTTTCTGACTTGTCTGATGTTCCCAAGGTGACAACAAAGGTGCCTCCTGCAAAGAAAAAAGGTTCAACGTCGTTCACACTGTAACCCGTCCGTGTTTAATGTAAAACACTTCAGCTTGAAGTAAAAAAAAATAACAAAATATAATTCAAGGAAAAAATAACTAATCTGAGATTTTTGAAATAAAGTTTCTAATCCAAAATGAGAAAGTCAGGTCTGTATTGGATCCTCTACATTTCATGACTGGAAGGTTTCATACTTCATTACCATCTGAAGTTTTTAGGACTTTTATAACTTTTTTAGGTCTAAGAGAAAAACACACATAAATTTATGGTTAAAGTGTCACATATATGAAATCCAGGCCACAGAGGGAGAGATGAACGTAAAAACCTTTATTCAGTTATTTAATCACAGCGACATGAAGACTGTTTGGAGAAATCCAGGCGAGGCTTAAAACTCAACAACACTGAGCCAACTGTCAAAGTTCAGTGGCAGCATCATGCTGCGGGCTGTTTGGGTTACCAGAGGGATCAATGTACTGGAAAAAAATGGATGGATTAGAAGAAAGAAGAGGGATTGATTTCATCAATGCAGCAGCTGACTGATGTAAACCAACAGAACAAAGACTTCAACATATATTAAAAACAATGTTGGAAACAGATAACGTCGGTTAGCATCATGCTTTTGGAAACAGATAACGTCGGTTAGCATCATGCTTTTGGAAACAGATAACGTCGGTTAGCATCATGCTTTTGGAAACAGATAACGTCGGTTAGCATCATGCTTTTGGAAACAGATAACGTCGGTTAGCATCATGCTTTTGGAAACAGATAACGTCGGTTAGCATCATG
>JAUZNJ010037208.1:0-11548 GCA_034780135.1 Jordanella pulchra | reverse complement strand
TGAAATGTAAAAAGTCGCGAGACGTCCTAGAGTCGACTAGTCGACTAGTCGACTAATTGATTCAACCCCTAGTACACAGACTCTAAAACACCATTTGCTGAAAAAACAAACTACTTAGAGCAATAATTAAAACAAAACTCTACAGATATAAACCAAAAACATCTATAAACATGGAATCTTTTTTATTAAATATTATATTGTTTCTGTATTCATATATCTATTCCAAATGTTAGTTTATTTAGAAATGTTAACTGACTTAAAGTATATGGCGTCAATATTCTGGCTGAAGTCCACACACGCAATAAAACCTCCCACGAGTTATTATTTCATACAGACGCTCAAAAACTGCTCCTCACGCGCATGTTTACCGTTTTACATGCGCGGCAGGTTGCTTTGTTCAGTAGCATAACGCCTTCAAAGCGACAAAAGTTGACACGAGCGCAGAAGCAGGTATGCACACGAGGAGGAGGGAGGCTGTGCACGTGGAAATCAAACCACACACGAGAAAAGGAATAGGCGCTTGAGTGGGACATACCGGGGCCCCGTGGTATTCCATGTAAAACGGTAAACATGCGCATAAGGAGTATTCTTTGAGCCTCTTTGAAATAAAGCTGCTCGTGGGAGCATTTATTTCATGTGTGGACTTTGGGCAGAATATTGACGCCATAAAAGTTTCTCCTTTTAAATAAATCAATTATTCAGAAAAAAAATATAGATTAAAAGATTAGCAAAATAATCGATACAGGCAGTCCTAGTTTTAACCAGAACACAGTGAAACACGATGTTATTTATGGGCATTTTTCCTTTTCAGCAAACCTTTGATGCATTTACTTTACAAATTGCAAACATTTATTTTTATTAGCGAAAAGTTGTTTTTTTTATTTCCATTTACAAGACGTCTTGTTTTTTGTTTCTCTCTTTTTTTTTTCTTATTTAAATTAGCAAAGGGTTTTTGTTTTTTTCCAAATTCCTTCCATGTTGCTCCTGCTTGTGATTGATGCTCTCCTTGCCCAACCTGTAAGGTTTCATTAACAGCCATGTTTTAGTAGGTTTACACATGGGTTGTTTCTTTCTTTGCCTCGTTCTGTCTGAGGTAATGACAGAACCGCTGGACTTAAAATGTGATAAAAAGACACAAACCAGGACTTCATTAAGAAGCAGCAGATGAAATGAAATGAATCAAATATTGGAAGCAGGAAGAAAGGTGAATAAATCAAAGTGGAAATCAAGAATACTTGTTTTTTTAACCAACCTGCGTTCTGGGTGAGGGTCAGACAAGCAAACACGTAAAAACCCAGGATATCGTCGACAAAGCTGTGGGGTAAAAATGAAACAAATGAAGCAGAGTTTTAACAGCAACAAATATCCAGTGAACGTCAGCAGATAAAGTGATCTGTGCTCCTTCTTACAGCGACGATCTCGGCCTTGGAGATGGTGGGAGCGATGCTCCTCATGAACAGGGAGAAGGTCTTGTGCAGCGGCCGTGGTCTGGGGGAGTCATCCTTGGGTTTCTTCTCTTCTTTCTTCTCTTCTTCAGAGTTCTGCTTTGGTTTCTCTTCTGTTGGCATCGGAGAGGAACATTGGATGATTCTGAGCGTCCTGAGGCTCAAAGCTGCATGCTGTGAATCAGATTCATTACCTTCTCCCTCCTCTTCCTCATCATCCTTGCCTTGCTCCTCTTTTTTCTCCGGTTTGTCGGAGCAGTCGGAGTTAGAATCGGAGTCTGAGTCCGATTCGCTCTCGGAGGCGCTGGCTTCGTCGTCGCTGTCCCCGCTACGCTTCCTCTTTCGTCTCGCCTGATAATTAAAAGGGAAATCCAGGATGTTTGGTTCTTTTCGTTATGGTTTAATGGAAACATTTCAAGTAACTGAGGAAATAACAACCTTCTTGGGTTCAGGCTTCTCCTCTCTGACAGCTTCTTTTTCAGCCTCCTCCTTTGCATCCAGTCCGTCTCCTTTGGCCTCCGGTCCTCCTGAGTCGCCTTCCTCCTGCAGCACAGATCGCCATCATTTCCATGCCTCCATCTAACCAATGTTTACCAACAGAAAGCTTCACACACCTTCTCAGTTTTGTCTTTGTCCCCTGAAGGCTTGCGCTCTCTGTCCACTGCTTTCTGGTCTTCCCTCCGTTGAGATTCCCCCCCTCCCCCTGAAGCCGACGTGGCTTTCTCCCTTTCTTCTTCTTCTTCAGGCGGCATGTCCAAAATACGGAGATCATGGTCAGTCCCTCCTTCCATCTTTATCACAGCTGAGGGAAGAACCAGTGCTTTTATTTTGGTGAAGTGATGGAAAGCTTCATACCGGTGGTCATTCCAACATGATGCTCGTTAGCAGCTGGTCTCTGCTATATACAAACGTAGCTAGAAATGAACATGCACATGTTCATGTACATGAACATGTTTTTTTGTTTTTACACAAGTTACATTAAAAAGTAGCCGTCCAAGAAATTACTCACATGAAAGTAAAAACGTATTTGATAACAAGGCCATAGAAACACTGAGTGTCTGATCTACTTACTACTCCTAAACATAACATGATTTATTATTTTAAAATACGGTTCGGCAGAGACAGACCGATACTTCGATTTCTGGCAGATAATTCCCTTTTTCTTGCATCAGTGGATACGTCCAAACGTTGGCAGATTCATTAGCGTGTTCAGCAGCCATGAGATCAAGTGAAGCATATTCACTGCTGCTTCTCTTCATGGGATATAAATTGTTGAAGTTTTATTCAATTTGCTGAAATTGACTTTTGCAATGTAAAAATAAGAAGAAAAAGCTTTGTTGAATGAAGGATCAAAAAATACTAAGAGTATTATATATATATACATCATTAGACTGATGTGTAACTATTTAGCCTTAAAAACCTGTGCTGGTTGATCTCTAATGTGAAGTTAAACAAAGTATTGAAGAAATGTAATAATAACAAATGTTTCCGCATTACTTTTCTAGTTTGAACAGTTAAACAGTTATAAATGCTCCTCAGAAAGCTCACCTGCATCCAACACCTTGATGATGGAAGGAGTTTGGTCGATATCCAGGGAAACGTTATCGAACCAGCCGTTCTCCATCAGGAACATGAAGACGTTCAGCCGATTGCAGAGAGCGCTCCGAGCCTCTGCCTTCAGCCGGCTGGCCTCATCCGGGTGGTATTTGGATCTGAACCTGCGTTCAGAGTAGCGATCCACCAAAGAGACGGGGGAATGATGGGGGGGCGGGATGAAGGGTTGGTAGAGTTTCAGAAAGAAAGGCATATTATACATCTAAACCGCAGCTCGGACAAATTACAAAAGGACATTTGAATGATGATAAGTTTAATAGGATCTACAGAACAAATTCATTGCTGGACTATTATTGAAAGAATTATTAAGCCAAATTCAGCGACACAAAATCTAACTCCATGTATTTTCTAATATCTTAACCCTAAACCTCGACTGTCAATGATTTCTATAATCATTACAGCAGAAAAAGAAGCAGAATTAACTCACCAAAAATGCAACGGATTATAAAAATCAATCACAGAATCAGACTGTCAAATATAGTTTATCATTGAGTGGTCCACAGTTACCTGTTGCTCTGCCAGTTTAATAACAAATATTTTTAGAGGGGGGGGGTCTCTTCTGTCAAAATGCGCTCCACTTCACCCCAGTGGTGTGTCTGTACACACACATATTCGGTTTTGGGATTCGATTTGATCCGAATATAAAAAGGAAAACAAAAAAATCCTCCATGTGAGGAGGACTGCTGGGCTGTCTATCTAAAATCCCTGGTACTGTGTGTCTAAGAGCATCTGCATTGTGCGCAGTGCTTGCCCTCGCTATCTAAGAGCGGCTCTGGCGGAGGATCCCGCTGTTCTTGGAAAAAGGACAAAAAAAAAAAAAATCGTCGTCAACTTGGAAGTAGAAGTGAAGGGAAGAAGGGTTAGGATCAAAACAGAGACATTTTTGCATCATACCTGTGAAGTAAGCATTAACAAATAAAATACAAAAATGAATTAACATCAAACAGGAAGATCACAGAACACAGAAACCAAAAATCCTCATCATATCCTCAAAGCACGTTGATTTGTTGGCACCGCAGGTGAAGATGGTTTTCTTATGACAGTAGCATAACCTCACATCAAATAATGTGGTGAAGAAGACTGCTGGTACGACTGGTTTCAGCCATAACATCTATTGAACAGAAATATATCAGAAGCTCCAGATTCTGACTTTATTTTAAACTTGATCAGGATTTTGACCCTTTTCTTGGTGTATAAATTTGACCCGACATCATTTGTTTTAGGCTTGTATTTATCCTCCCATCATGCAGAAAGAGCTGGGATCCGAAGGGAAGTAAAACAAATCCACACTTAACTATTTCTAACTGCAGCAAAGATTATTTTGGGCTCCGTACCTAACATTTACCCCTTATAATATCTCACCAGCACCAACGAGAAAGTGTTGCTGGTTAAACTCTTTTCATGTAAATGTGTCTTCATCTCTGCAGTAAATTAGTACTAAAAATCTGGGTAAAGAAAAAAATGTAGAGGTAAACGGATATTTTGACCCTTTTTTTGCTCATCAACAGAAACGTGCACGGCTGATCAGATTCATGAATGCATTCAGCATCCGTGTCTTGAGATCACATAAGGTCCATCCATTGCCAATCCCTCCATTTGCTGACCATCGTTAAGGTTTCTTAACGTACTTGAGTAAAATTTGCAATCATTGTGTCATTTTAACATGTGGAAGAGGAGGAAGTGACATCGGCCTAAACAATCGGCACAAAAAAAATAATGAAGTGGATCTTTTTGAGTGATGTCATAAAGAAATCGGTATAAAAAGCCGCATTAGTTGATCTCTAACAGAAGTGGTTCATTAGTTACAAAAATGAACCTTCCTTCAAGGTCATCGCAGGCTGTAGATTTAACTTCCATGAGCTGAGAAGAATAGAGTTACAACTGATGATCTGCAGACATTGAGGTAATTTAAACATTTTTCCCAGGTTTAAATTAAAGTGTGAGATTATGCAAATGCCATTAAAGACTTTTTTTTCTTTTGTTCTACTCAACATCTTTACAAGAGGTGTCATCAAATTCTCCTGTGCCCACACATGGAATCAGTTCAGAAATAAAGCAACCAATCACCATACTTCATCTCTAATGGTTGATCTGTGAGTCAGTTTGAGTAAATATGTTTTTTTTTATTCAAAACTAGAGAAGAGGCTGTTAATTGTGGGTGCTTATGCTAACGCTTAGCTCATTAACAAAAACGTAGCTGCTCTTATGGTTGGTTAAGCTTCTGTTCTGCTAGAAAATCTTGATGAATTGAAGCTTTGATTACTAAATATTATTTTCTAACTGCTTTTATCCAAATGCAACTAATTAATTTTGACATTTACAAAAACGACTTACTTTTTCAAATAAAGTAGAAAACAATGATAATGCAGTTTGTTTAAATCAGACGAACATCAATCAAAGGGAAACTCAGATCGTACCACTCTTCATCTTTATGAGCCAAAAAGAAGTCCTGCATCTGTTGTCGGCGGAAGTCGATCTTGTACTCGTTGTAACGTTTGACAGCTTCCGTCTCGTCCACCGTATCATCAAGGGACAGCAGGAACTCTTTAAAGCTCTTCATTATCGGAGGAGGTGGACCTAGATCCATGTCATGGATGTTCCCAAGTCTTAAAAAAAAACAGCAGAGGCTTTCAAAATTATGCCACAACTTCGATGTTGATGAAGTTAATTGGTGATCAAACTATTGTCAAATTTGTTTGTCGATTTTTAGTTTCAAGCATAAAACAGCACCTGGCCTGAATGGGGATGCCCTGGTGAGGCTGCATGAGGTGCAGGTCAGGATGGCCCCAGTGCTGTGGCGGTCCATAGCTTGGACCTCCTCCACCACCATAACCCAAGTCATATCCTCCACGATAAGGATCTCCTCCATGATCATCCCTGTGAGTTCATGTAAAACTCTTTGGATAAACGAAAACCCAATGGTAACAAACATATGATAACATCCACCTGCATTCATTCAGTCTCACCAGTCTCTTCTCATGCGTTTCTGCTGGGGGCTCATGTCGTGCCTGGGAGGGCTAAATCTCTCCCTCCGACCACGATCATAATCACGGTACTCGCCACGGCTCCGGCGCTCCCTGCCCCGATCCCACTCCCTGGAACATCAAGCAAGACATGAAACACAAACATTGGCCAATGTGATGAATTTATATTTAGCTCACATCATCAGGAATGAAACTGAGTTCCTTTATGAGGTTCTGGACAAATTCTCACAAGTCAGATCCACGAGTTGTTCTGCTTCACAGCTTACAGAACCTCTAGATCCTGCCTCTTTGGCAGCTAAAGTTGGACCAATGTTGACCTCATTTCCACATTACTGTTAATACCTGTCATTCCAATCATCTCTGCGTCGATCTTCTCTTTCTCTGGACCGATCATAATCACTTCTCTCCCGCCTGAATTTGTCCCTCCTCCTGCGATCGTATTCATCATCACTGTCTCCCATCTTTAAAAAAAAAAAGCATAAAAAAACAATACTTTAAGGTATAGAGCGACAGGACTAATGAATGAAGAATCAGACTTTAACGAGCTCAGAAGCGCACGCATGATGTAATTAATCGTTATCTAAAAGTAGTGGGGGGGGGGGTTTATTTGTTATCCTTGCTTGTGTGGGTCAGATCTTTTTTTGAAGTTTGCATGTGGATAGTTCAGATTTGCTAATAGTGAACCTGCTGTTTCTGCCTCTGATCGGGGACTAGAGATGAAAATTGGTTTATAGCTATGGCAGGTCTGTACAAAACATTCATTGTGTAGTATCTCTGTCAAAAAATAAATTAAACAAAAAGAAATGGATGGAAAATGCAAAGCGAACACTGAAAGTATGTGTGACCCCCCTATTGATCAAGAGTCTAACTGGAATAAAGCCACCGATGAAAAAGCTAACATAAAAGAGCAGATAGGTAAATCAAAACTGAAGTTCTCCCTGAGATAATGAGAAGTATAACTGAAAATAAAGCAACATACGAGTATTGATAATAATACTGTATAGACGGATAGAAAACGTAGCTGTAAGCGCGAAAATCCAGCCAAATGTTTACAATGAGGCTAAAGCTACCCAGGCTACATCAGCTAGCATGCTACAAGTTAGCTGTAAAACAGCGTTGGGTCCTATCTATATTGCAAAAAACATATGCATTGTTCATTTGTAAACATTAATAAATCTGGTTAAGTGTAACAACTAATAAGAAGAAAGAATGTAGTCTACTGCTATGAGTTTACTTGAATGATAATCACCTCGCTTTGCAGTTTAGCCTCACCGTTTTCTACTGTTGTGCAACAGGAATTCGCTTTAGAGAACTATTGAACAAAGGCAATATCGCCACCTATTGGATCGGAGTGTCGTTTGAATTTCTTTAACTTTTTAACAAAGTCAAATTTTAGGCCAGGTAAAAATTACTTACAGACTATGTTAAGTCGTTATCACTTGGTAAATAAAGTAACTATGTTTTTGCCTTTGCATTTGTTTTTCCATTTACTTTTGATACCCTATATATATCTGATATATCATTAGATAAACTGGACTCAAAGGACAAGAAACTTCTACACATCTTACTTGGAGCAGGTAGAAAGGCTCTAAAGAGGAGAGGGCTGGATGAACAATGTTCACTGAACATTGTTTGAGAGATCGATACAATGGAAGAGATGCCACATTCACAGAGGGACACTTTCTTTTTACTAATAACCATGTACAGACTTAAAAGTTAAATGAATAATATAAATGAAAAAGAAATATTTTTCCTGCCAGCCACACCCAAGTGTAAAAAGTTAAAGTTGGTAAAGCAACATAACAAACTCCATATGTCTTCTTTAAAAAGTTAACCAAAAAAAGTAAATATTTTTTGTTCGTTCTACAATTATTTTGTACTTTTCAGTGATTTTACCATTCTGCCAAAGCCAAGTAGTGGGAAAGGTTAAAGACTCACTGATTTAAGTAAAACTTTGATATTTTTAAGGAACTAGTAAAGCAAAATTACACTTGCATGTATTTTTTTATTATATTTTCTGGCTCTGGAATAGCTTTGACTGGACAGCTCTTAACCCAAGTGAAACAATGTTTGGACACCCATGATGTAGAGAGACCACCTCTGGCTGCTGTTGCGATGAATTTTAGAAGTTGACATCCTGCTCTGTTGACAAAATGGGATTGTTCAAAGAATCAGCAGCTGGTCTAACTGTGCCACCTGTGTTTCTGGTAAAGACAGAATTTTACCCAAATAAATTGAGTAAGACAGTGCTACTATAATAAAAGGTAAATGCATCTTAACTTATATTAACATCTGTGCCAATAAATACAGCTGCTGTTCTAACATATCAAACCGTTTTGATCAGCCTATCTGTTTAAACCAACATTCAGAAAAATGATTACAAATAGACTTTCTTTTTTCAAGCCAAGTTTATTGATTAATAATTTCTGACTATATTCTTTCATTTTACATTAAACGGCTGAATATCTTCTTTCTTTGTCCTTCCTCTGAACTTCAGCTGCTGCCTCATGTAGTCCAGCATGGAGCGCGGCCACACTTGAGTGGCCATTGCATTGTCATCCAGTAAAAATCCAGGTTGCATGTCTTCAAATGCCCGTCCATCCTTGGTTGCAAATGCAAAGTCTTCTCCAGCTGCAACATCCGCTTCCCAAGCAGCGGAGCTCATGTGTTTTGGGTCGGTGCTGTCCAAAAACCCCTAAACAAATGAAAAATAAACAAAAAACCATTAATGAACCGTTGATCTGGTTATAATTTAGTATCTTAAAACAATGAAGGTCATATTTGACACATCAAATTCCTGAATTAATTTATCAGCTTTTTGTGGTTTAAATTATTTTTATTGTTTGTGTGGATCTTCTTTTGAAGGAATATGAACAGAAATAAACAGCAAAATTGCTAATTTGTTTCCCTTCAGAACACAAATACCAAAACCAAGAAATTAAGTTAAGTCTCGTTCTTTACCTTGTTGTTTGGTTGAGGAATTGCCCTTGAATCCAGCGGCAGAAGCGACATCACTGTAGAAAACAGAAAGAGAGATCTTAGCAAAGAGGAATACTGAGACATTGTGTTTGGTGTTAAATTAAGAAAGTTCAAATGTGAGGCGTCCCCTGAGAAGCTTAGTTTTATAGGTTTACATGGTTGGTACCATGACGACACCGTCTGTTATGCTGCTGTGCTTTTGTCTCTGCTTCAGTTCACATGGAAAAACCTCAGAGAAACTCCATCAATCAACAATGCTGGAGCGCCATGTCCAGCTGCTTTACATGCAGACTATTATCCCATTTATATGGTTTTCATATGAATTGTCTTTTCTTCAACACAGCAGGAGGCATCATTAAAGGTGCGAAAAGTTTTAAAGGAAAAGGATTAAAATCGGTCAGTTCCTTGATGAAATACAATTTTCTATACAACTCTGTAAAACTAGAATGTATTGATAACATCTGGCTTAAGACCAGATTATACCAGAGAAAATTTAAATGAACTGTGCCTTAAAAAAGCATTTTACTTTTTCACATTTTGTTATAGATCGACAACAAGCTTCAGTGATTTTCATTGAGGATGATAAACCAGGATTGCACCATTGGGGCTCTAAAGGGATATTTGATATTGGCGCCTGTTTCTGTTTCTGCCATTTATGTGGATAGTTGCAATAAACCATCAGATGATCAGAATATCAACCTAAAACAAATTAATTAGCTTTTTTTCCATCCAAATTTCAAGCAAATTATAAGTGCACTATTAAAATGTCATGAAAAAGAAAATGCAAATTTGAGGTGTTTTCATCTATTGGAGCGAATGAACCAGGCAATGCAAAGCATGATGTCGTTATAGGTTTAGGTCATGCTTGGCTGAAATAAACAGGAAGTAGAGAAAACAAAGAGACGTGGATCACAGATGAGTGATAGAGCGAGGTTTTAATGTTGCAATTGTGACAGTGTGGGGTCCTGTCACTATGCCTCCAACTGATGATGCGCCTTGGCTACTTGGCCAAGGGGATATCCCTTTGGCTAACTGGTTAATGTGTGTGACTTTCACCCAGAAGTCTTGGGATCAAATCCCACCTGGACCCTCTGTAGTGTGCACCTTGCCACACAATCAAGTAAGGTCTTCTTGCTTTATCATGTCAGTTAGTGTTAGCGATGGTTCACACCATCTGGAGATGTCGAGAGAGAAGGCAACTCTAATGGGACCCAGTGTTACACCGTATCTTTCATCCAAAGGGGGCTACATGTATTTCAACAAAGACTTCTTAAGCTTTAGGTATAAATTCTTTGGATTTGGGTCCCTCTGGATATGTTGGGCTCTGGTCTCCTCTGTGTTGGACCTAGGCTCTTTGGGGTGGGTCTGGGGACCCTCACACCTACTGTTGAGTGTTTCTTCCTGCTGAAAGTGTCTCTAATGTTAAACTGCAGCTACAACTACATTTAACTGTGAATAGCATTTTGTAATCTTTATAGGTTTTGCTATATTTGTTAATCTATGGTGTTTTACTAATGTTGTGACTTTTGTAGTTGATTTTATTTACAATTATCCAATTAAATGGGGCTAAAATCTCAATAAAATATATTATAGGACACCACAATGTGAGAAATGAAACATTTAAACTGATATGATTAACAATTCAAGCTTTATTGTAGTTTTTTAACCTTTTTTCGCAGCTCTCACGGGCAAATGTGGGAGTTGTCTGAGATAACATCTTAGTTTTTGTTCTTTCATTTTCACTAATAAAAGAATGAGGGCCCAGTAAATCCACAGTTATTCCGTCTAAACTGAACAGAAAACAGAGAGAACAGATTCTAATTTGAACATTTTATAAAGCCCTGTCAAACAGATCGACACTGATCTTATTTCTCATGTTAAATCTTTGGAAATGTGAGGCAGATTCACAGACCGAAAATGGCTGATTAGCACCAAGAAGAGCAGCTCTGCAGATATATTATTCCACCTCTCGTCATATGGTGGACCTTCATATAAAAGATGATCCATCTCGTTTGGTTCTGTATACTCCCCTGAAAAAAATAACATTATTTTCATTTTCTGTTTCCCTTTCTGCTTGTCTAAGTCAGATGAACCAGACTGAGTCACTGGTAGTTTTATTAGAATTAATAATTAAAAGAATAAAGTTTTAAATCTGTAGCCTTTAATCCATTTTGAGAGGAACTAATTAGAGCTCAGGCTGCAAGCTCAATGAAACACGTTCCGAGTTATGAATATCTCCCTCATGAACCCTGGTAATAGAAACGAGAACTAAAAATATGGACTGTATGCAAAACATACATCAACATAAAAAGCCTGAGCTTTCTTCACTTAGTCAAATGATGAATGAACTATTCTACCTAATCTTTATTATTTTTTTAATATTATAAAGGCTACATTCTTCCATGTGTTTCTTTGGGATCTAATCTTATTACAATAATTATAATTGGTCGGTGCTGGTCTGGATACTCAGTCACCTTACATAGTTGGTGTAAGAAAAAAACACAATATTAAAATATACACTAAAAA
>JAUZNJ010037207.1:0-11548 GCA_034780135.1 Jordanella pulchra | reverse complement strand
GCGCTACCACCAGTCTGGTCTCATGCCAACTGTAAAGCATCCTGAAACCATTCATGTGTGGGGTTGCTTCTCAGCCATGGGAGTCGGCTCTCTCACAGTCTGACCTAAAAACAGCCATGAATAAAGAATGGTACCAGAATGTCCTCCGAGAGCAACTTCTCCCAACCGTCCAAGAGCATTTTTCTGATGAACAATGCCTTTTCCAGCATGATGGAGCAGCTTGCCATAAAGCAAAGGTGATATCTAACTGGCTCAGAGAACAAAACAGGGATTTTGGGTCCATGGCCTGGAAACTCCCCTGATCTTAATCCCATTGAAAACTTATGGTCAATCATCAAGAGACGGTGGACAAATGAAAACCTAGGACTTCTAACAAAATGCAAGCATTGATTGTGCAAGAATTGACAGCTATCAGTCAGGATTTCATCCAGAAATTGATTGAGAGCATGTCAGGGAGAAATGCAAAGATCCTGAAGAAGAGGGGTCAACTCTGCAAATATCGACTTGCTGCATTAACTCATTCTGTCATTAAAAGCTTTTGTTACCCATAATATGATTGCATTTCTGTATGTGATGAAAACATCAGACAAACACACATGAAAACCAGAGGGCAGCAGATCATGCGAAAATATATTTGTGTCACTCTCAATACTTTTGGCCATGACTGTACTTTTGTGCACAGATGAATGATCAGATTTCATACTCATTCATTTAGTGGGTTTTCTCATATGGAACAGATTCCAAATAAACTAAAATAAATAACAGATGAAGTTACAGTTATAATCATTGATAAGTTTAGCAGATCTACGCTGAAGTGCTTTTTATTCTATCCAGAACATGTCGGAAAAAAGTTAGTATCTGTTACAATGTAGAGTAAGAGGGGAAAAAAGTATAAAAATTATCCGTTCTCCCTGCAGAAGCTGTGCTATGGTTTTAGAGGAGGAAAGAATTCAGGGAACCTTCCTTAGTACAACAGTGTTACAGCAGGTCAAAGATAAGGCTCTTATTCTGAGTTCTGCGTTGTTTAGTCGGCTGTGTGCCGCCCTGTGGATAATATAATCCCATCACCACTATCTCATGTAGCCGACTGGCGATTTCTTTAGTCAACTTTGGAACTGTTTCAGTCAATTATCGATTCTCGATCCACAACTCTACTAATGATAGCCAATGCTGTGCTGAGGTTATTCCTAATCTGCTGTTTTTGCTTTGCATTGTTGCTACCAGCATTTTGTTGATCAGAGCAGAGATTCTCTGGCTTGTTGGATGCATTCACCAACGCTTTTCCAAAATTAGAAAAGAATGTTGAGGGACCTGCTCTGCAAACTCACAGCAGTTTTGCAGGATTAAAAAGGTGCAAACATGCAGGACAGGAATGCAACAGGAAACACTTCCATGATAGTTTTTCTATATTCCAGCATCTCTACGCTCTTCCTCAGTCATTTCTGTCCAATAGGAGCAACAATCATCATATGCAGGGTGTTGTTAACATGTTACCAATATAACACAGAGTGAAAGCAAACAAGTCTGCTTATGTCTGGACTGAACAAGTGCACCAAATGTTTTTCCTCATGTAAATTTATAAGGATGCATCTATTTGTTTTAAATAGTTCGAGCTTAAATTATAAAATGAGATAACACCCAAATTAACTGTGTCCAAATTAGAAGTTAGAAAAAAAAACTGTTCCTAATCACTGGGCTAAACAAACCAACTTTTTTGGTCAATGCAAATTATATTACAATGAAATATGATCTCAGTAATGAACCTGAGTAAAGTTGGCCCTCCACCTTAAAATCAACTAAAAAGGTGTCAAACATCCGTGTCAGTTGGTGCTGCACTATCTTTGTTTCATTACCTGCAGCGACATTTGTATTTACTCATCAATATTTTATGGGAGATTTAGTTTGTGTTTGTTTGATTTATTGGGTTTATATTCCAGCTACAGCCTCCTTTGGAACATCATGCAGCCATATTGGGTTCTGTTTCTGAGCTGTTTATTAAACCTGCAACATTCAGTCACCAGTTGTCAGCGGAAACTTGGATATTGATTGGGTGTTTTCTTTCATTTAGAGGAGCAGCTTACAAATCATATGTCTTTATGATAATCTTAAAAACGTTCAAAGTGTTTGAGCTTTCTAACAAAGTTCAAACAAAGAATGCAAAAAATATAAGCTGCTCTTTAACTTGATTGCTCAAACACAGACATAGAGCTCCACTAATGCTCTGATAAGTTACACAAATTACACAAATTACACAAAAAAAATGTTTTTCAGTGCAAGAAGCCAATTGCACTTGGTAACTGGTCTTGTTTTGAGACAATAAATCCTGAAATAAAGATCAGAAAGACTTTGACCAGATCTATGATTATAGAATTATAGACATTTTTTGCAGATATGCTCTCTGTCTCTCTTTCTGTTCTTTCATTCTGCATGACTGACATTCCTGTAAATTCACAAGGCCCTGTTTTCCACTCCACCTTTTCCCCACAGGCCAGCCCATCCCTACAGAGTAAACTGAACTCTGTGAAGCAGTGTGTGCTGTAGCTAAATGAAAATGTCTTGGTCAAACAGAGCCAAGAATGATTGCCGGAAGACTGATGAGAACTTAAACAGTTAAACAAGCTGGTGGCAGAAGCTGCATCAGTTTCTTCTGTTTCTGTTTTTTATGCAGGGTGCAATATTCCTCTTTTTTGCTGGCAGGACCGAAGAGATTAAAGGAAACATTGATGAGGTTTGATCTGTTTAATGTTCTATTACCTGAACACGATACGTTAAAGCAGCTCTTATTCCCACAGATTTCAATGTTTGCTGTGAAATGATACAGAAACGCTCCTGATTTCAATGTTTCATGAATGCACTTTGAATGCTTTGTTACTGCTGCATCCTTAATGTTCATCTTTGTTGTATCCCTTCACCGCGCTGTCAGGCGGTGGCACTATTCGAAGACGGCTGCAAAGCCCAGCAGACGTGGAAGCAGTTCCACCACATGTGCTACTGGGAACTGATGTGGTGCTTCACCTTCAAGCGTGCATGGAAGATGGCGTACTTCTATGCAGACCTGCTCAGCCAGGAGAGCCGCTGGTCCAAGGTGCTCAGAAAACCTCTTTTCTCCAAGGCTTTGGATAAGGTGTTAAGAAATAGATTCTATGGTTTTTCTTGTGTGTTTTCTTCATTAGGCCATGTATGTGTACATGAAGGCTGCTTACCTCAGCATGCTGCCAAAAGAAGAGGCCCGGCCTTTTGGAGAGGATGAGGTGCAGCTCTTTAGGTAAACCTGTTTCTCTGTTTCTGCCTCCTTGGTTTGGGTTCTGTGTTAAAAAGACCAACCAGCATCCAGGCTGCAAAAAAACTAAAAACCACAGAAAAACAAAAAGGTTCCCAAACTCAAAATTACACGGGAAACTCATGCAAAATGAGAAAGTAACATTTGGTACACATGAGAATCACCTTTAGAAGCACATTTATAAGTCTTTATGGATATGTATATCTATATATAACATGATGACTTGTTCATTTCTTAGGTTGTTCATTGAAGAGTCTAGTTTCTATACATGTTAATTTTCTGATGATTCTTTCATTGTTAGTTTTCTTCTTCCTCCGTTTTTCCTTTAGACAAGTACCGAGCCTCAAGCAGAAAATAGCAGGAAAGTCTCCTCCAACAGAGAAGTTTGCGATTCGAAAAGCTCGACGCTACAAGGTCTCCAACCCGGTGCGGCTGCCGGTTCCGGTGCTGGTGAGTCTCAGAGCTTAGAAGGATCACAGAAACACATGATAGTTGTCATCCGGCTCACAGTAAAACATGAAACATTACAGGAGATGATGTACATGTGGAACGGCTTCAGTATGATCAGCAAACGACCAGAGCTGACTGAAGGCATGATGCAGACATTGGTGGAGGCAGAGCGCACTCTGCTGGAATCCCCTGGTATTGCAGCTTGTCTATTACCATAAATACCAGCAGAAGAAGCTTCTGTTTATCAGTAGAAATGATTTGCTTTTTATTTTGCAGAAAATGAATACAAGATGGACGACCGCTGTTTGATCCACATGCTGAAGGGTTTGTGCTTTAAGAACCAGGGGATCCTGCAGGCTGCTGAGGAATGCTTCAGCAAAGTGTGCTCAAGGTTTGGCTCGTTATTGACGCTTACTCCAGGAAAAGCAATCTCTGCAGCTTCTTCGATAAGAGAAGCAACCTTCAGAGAAATGTCAACAGCTTTTTACCTGCTAGAGGATCTGTGTCGCTTTCTTAGCAACCGCAAAACTTCCACACTTTAAATATTTGCATGGCAAATATAAGAATGATGAGACCTTCCAACATACTTCAAAATCAACAGTGCCCTGCAAAAGAGTTTCTACCCAATAATTTTTACACACTCTATAAGCTACAAATGAAAACTTCAGAATATTTTGCTGATTTGTTGAAAAGCTGAAATAATTCGACCTTTTGTATTTCTAATGAAAACCAGAGGTGCTAGATCTTTGTGTTTAGTACAGTGGCTGAGAGGTTCAAACACATTGCAAAGGCATAAATGCACATCAAGTACAAAAATGCACAGCAAAGCCAAGAACACAAACACATAAAAACAACTTGCACAGGAAAAGTTGCTGCAAAAAAGGAAT
The DNA here is from genome assembly GCA_034780135.1 of Jordanella pulchra. Classification (NCBI taxonomy): domain Eukaryota; kingdom Metazoa; phylum Chordata; class Actinopteri; order Cyprinodontiformes; family Cyprinodontidae; genus Jordanella; species Jordanella pulchra. Next base: position 6,931 of record JAUZNJ010037207.1, on the reverse strand, counting down.
GCTGCAATTACAGAAAATAGAGAACAGCAAAGTGCAAACACAGTATAATGCTGCAAAAACACATAAATCACATAAATCATGCAATATAAATCATACAAAAAACATATGCAAATAAAAGTGATAATTAATTAAGTTCAAAAAACAACAGCAAGTTAAGAAAAAGGCTGAAAACTAGCAACGGATAACAAATTTCCTCCAGACCACTAGAGGGAGACGATCATATTAAACCAAACCCCAGACTGAAATGAAAACATACGTTTCCTTTTTCTACCTTCTATTACTGTGTTCGATTTCATGGGTTGCGTCTTCTAAAGACCCGGTTCTACCTGGACTGCGTCCTTCTAGGGCTGTGAAAATAAGGAGGCTGGAAGGGTTTAGCTATGGATTCAAACAGGTCCAGCCTTCTCTCTTTCACAGCCTCTCACAGTGTATGCTCTGTTGCCTAGCAACAGTGACAGTTGATACACAGATCAGGCAAATAATGGATGCTGAACTTCTTACTAATGTTCTGTTGCTAGTTTCATTGTTGAGGAGCTTCAGCAGCAGAACCGTCGTAACAGAAATCACAGCTGTTCACTGAACAGATATTAAAATCTGAGCTTAAATATACAGAATCTGAACTTTGCATATGATGTTTTGTGTGTTAGCAACATTTATGTGTTTGCAGTAATTTTCATGTTGGCCCTACGTTTGCGCCCCCACAGCCCTTGAAATGTAGCCCCTCCCTGTGGTTACAGCTGTCTGAAACTGCCCCCCCTCCCAAGCAAAGCAATCCCTTATCATGATCCTGCCACCACCATGTTTCACAAACACATCATCCGTCACAAACCATATAAATGTGATCAAATGTGCTGTTTCCACAGGTCTGGATGCTTCTGAGTTGAACCAAACCTGCATTGGAAAACAACACTTCTTCCTGTATCACATACGATGATGTCTAATCTCTGCACTCAAGAATCTCTGCTTAAAACAAGTTGTTTTCATCACAATGACCCTACTGATCGCTCTCTGTGTGTTTTTAGTGAAAAGAAGATCAAGTTTGACCACTACCTGGTGCCCAATGCTCTGGTGGAGCTCAGTCTGCTTTACATCGACCAGGGCAGGAGAGACGCAGCTATTAAAATACTCCACAAAGCAAAGTAAGTCAGATACACACAGAATAATAAGAAACGAAAAAATATGTTTTAATAGTATCACTTACATATGCTAAACTATCCTATGAACAAAGTTATACTAAATAATTGGAAAAAACCTTTGGAATTGTTCATTGAACATTATGGACGCTTTGGTGTCGATTCATCCAGGGTATAAAAATGTCTGAAGAGGTTGAAGACATCCAATCACCGTCCACTAGAAGCTGTTAAAATGAAAATATTAATTGCAGTATTTTATACCTATGAACAATATAACCGAGTGTTTTCCAATAGATTTACTGCATCATTCAGGAGCAGCCATTTAAATAAAACTTATGACGACTTACTGATGTTTTAAAAGCAGGAAAACAAAGATAAGATTTTACAAACACAAAGTTTTAGATGTTTCCAAGTTTTTACAAACCTGATATCAATCGGTAACAGATTAGAAGTGTTTGCTGCTGAATCAGGTGTGTTGAAGCAGAGAAACATCTTAAACATGGAGGACAGTGTGGCCTGAGGACCAGAGTTCAACAACATTGGATTCCCTGTTGGGTTGTATGAAGTAAATTTTGTTCCATTATTATTTTTGAACACAGACACTTTTTGTAAATAGAAATTTAAGAAAAAAAAAAGCCAACCAGAAATGAAACTTTAACAAAAATTCGACGACGATTTTATAATTTTTTTGCACATTTTTTTTCCATTTATCATTTTTTCAAACCGTATGTTTTAAAACTAGATAGGTTTTATATTTAATATTTCTATCGATGTGTATTTTTTCAGATTGAGTTTTACAAATTGCATTCTTTTTTAAATTGTGTTTTACAGTTCAGCTGAATGTAAACATTCGCTGTTGACCAATAAAAATGTTCCTCCAAAGGAAAGAGAATGTGATCCGGAAAACACAATTTAAGATTAATAATTATCTAAATAAATGTGAAAAAATAAAAAAATAAGAGAAAATAGCAATGCTGCTTCCTTATTTGATTAAAACAGTTTTCAAAGGTTCTTTTCTAGACTGTAATTTTTCATTTTATTATTATTTTTAATATTCCTCCACTCAACAAAACATGTTTTTGTTTGTATAATGTAAGAAGATTCTCTATGAAATATATGTACATTTTTCATCTTTTTGGGGATTTGAAGTTATTTTTGTAGCTTTAAAATTCTCAGACGGTAAAAAGTCAGATTAATAACACTTAGAGATCATTTATTAATGTTTGATAATCATTTATAAACTGCATCTAAAGCATTTATAAAAGGTCAGTAGATCATATTGCCTTTCCATATTGGTTTCTCTATAGTCTCTATTTTTAATTTAACTTTTTAATAAGTGATCTATTAACCATTTATAAATGGTTAAGAATGAGTATATAAATGAGTCAAAGATTAATAAACTAACTATTAATAAATGGTTTATTAACCATTTATAAATGATGGTTTCGATAATTATTTAAAATTATAACCGTCAGATTTAAGGAAGAAAAACTTGGTAGAAAAAGTCTGAGAACCATTCATGCTAAATGTTAACAAGCTGAATTTTATGTAAAAAGTTTCAAACACCCACCGTATTCATCAAAGTGAGCGATGCGCCCCCTAGTGGAGCCTAGAAGAAATGGATAAAACATACCTATTTTAAGATGTAGTTAAAAAATACGGATAGTTGTTAAACTGTAAAATAAACAATCCTTAAAAGTGGTAGTTTATTTTTATTGTAATGTATGATTTACTGCAGTTGACTTTTCTCTTTTGAACAGTTAAAAACGTTTTGGGAGGAGGCAAAAGGAATTAAGGGAGGCAAAATTAAATTAATAAATTAAATTAATATTAAAAAAAAAGAAATTAACCAAACCGGGGCCCAGTAAGAACGTCCTGGGAACCAAAGCTCTAGAGAAGCTCCGCCTCCTTAAACTCGGACCAGGCTGCAGAGATTTACACTAGTTAAGGTCTGGGAAGGTTCTCAGTCGTCTAGAAGATGTTTCACTTCTCATCCAAGAGGCTTCCTCAGTTCTAACTGGTGGTGGAGAAAACTGAGATAAATAGACTTTATATTTATCCCTGTTTTCTCCTAAACGGAACCTTCCAAACTCCACTAGTTCAGGTGTGAATAACATTCAGTTGTGTCTGTTAGTATTTATTATAGAATCCCAGTTTGGATGCAGGTTTTTAGAAACGAAGCAGGAAGCGCTTCTATGTTCCTGAGCTCTGCTCTTCTTATGATCTGCAGGCACAACTACAAGGACTACTCCATGGAGTCCCGCACACTGTTCAGGGTCCACGCTGCTCTGGCCAAACTGAAAGCGGACCCTGAGGAAGAGGACGGCCAGCTGTAGCAGGACATTTCTGCTCACCTCACGTTCTCCTCACTACGGACACTGTGAACCTGTGTGTTTGTGCCATCCTGAGAGAGGGAGTCTCCTCAGAAAGCAGCACAGCTGGAAACGCACCTGATGTTTATAGCCATGTTATTTTATTTAATAGATGTTTTGTGGTTTACATTCACAATTAAATCCTCACTAATCGAATTTGTTAGAAAATCAAACATGATGTCAGATTAATTCAAATCTATGGTTTTACTTTAGTCAATGTTCTTCACGGAGCTTCAAGTTTCACTTTAATAACAGGAAGCTGGTTAAAGGTTTTATCCTCCTGCCAAAGCATGAGGTATCCAGGCTGTGATGCATTGTGGGTAACGGTGGGTCTGTTTTAGCTCAACTCTGAGCAGCACCTTGCAAATGTATTTTTTCCACGTTCAATTTTTCTGCATTTTACCGTGATGTCAGCCCCCCTTTACTCTGATAGGCTTCAATGAAATCCACTGCAGCTAATTAGTTAGCAGCACCATGAATATGGAGTCACTTTTGTTCCATTAGTTTTGCAATTAAACGTATTTTGTAAATGGGAATTTACAAAAACACATTTTTTAAATAAAAATTTGAAAAAAAAATTCAACCCAGAAATAAAAAACGTTTTATTTAAAGACAGGTTTTGAGAGAAAGTTTATTCTTTTGCAATTTTGCATGTTTCCCTTGCAGCTGGGAATCGAACTGAGAACCTTCTCGCTGCAGGAAGTCTTAGACTGAAGTTCAGAATGATTAACAGGAGATGATTTACCTTGTTTTGTTTCTCAATATAAAGGGGATTTCAAACAAACTGTTGGTTTTTGAAGTATTTATTTAATTTAAAAGGCTGTCAGAAGAAGAGGATGTTCAAAATATGTGAAGAAGAGTTTGTTATTTTTTAGGATTAATTAAAAACTTTGGCTTATCTTTTGATGTCAGCTAATAAAACTCAAACAGTCTGATCTTCAGGGTCATAAAGTCCAGTTTGCAGAACAATAAATACAATTGGAGCAACAGAACCTCATGTTGACAGTTTATTGCATGGTTTGTTCTTAATATCTGCTGTGGAAACATGACGCCATGTTGCTCTGGAATAACCGAGTCCATGACTACGACTGGCCAGCAGGGGGAGCCGCTCCTTGCTCCTCCTTCAGTCTGCGCTTCAGCAGTTTTCTCTTCTTCTTCTCCTCTTTCTCTATCTCTGCTACCATTTCCAGGAACTTGGGGCTGCGGGGATCCACGTTGTAGCCGAAGCGCTCCCGCGCCTCGGCCAGCAGCTTCGCTTTCCGAGCCTTTTCCTCCTTCAGCTTCTGTTTGGTCTCACGCTTTTCTCGCCGCCAGTCTTCGATCATCTTGGGCATCTTGGTCATGTTCGCCGCGATGAGTCTCTCTCTGTAGAGAGAAGAGCAGAGTGGCGCTCAGAAACTGTGGAAGTTAACGCAACAGTTTTCTACTGTTTTCAATCACAACAACAACACAATATTTTTCTTTTAATCAGATTAGATTTTTCTCTTAATAATAACTGCATTTTTTATTTTAAAAAGATGAGCCACAAACTGACTTCTATTAATCCATTTTTCTTCTTTGGTCAAACATTTATTTTATATCCCTACTTTTCTTTAATGACTTACAGTCATGATTTCAGCTTATTTATATAAATTTAATTCTAAGACATTTTGTTACAAAAAAAAAAAGTTTTCTATCAAAGGAAATCCAGCAGATTGACTTTGCAGGATTCTCTCCTCCTGAATGAGCAGATGGAGACTGTAAATATTTGCCTGTATTTTGTCATCAACTCCTCTATAATGCCTCACAGTGAGCATGCACGCAGCGACAGTGGAGCAGAAAACTCCCCTCAAGCCTTGCAGCTAGAAGGTTCTGGGTTTGATTCCTTGGGTCTTCCTTCATGGAGCTTGCATGTTCTTCCTGTGCATGCATGGGGCGGCAGGATCATGCTATGGGAACTCTGTACCAGAGGTGGGTAGTAACTAGTTACATTTATTTGAGTTACTTTATGAAAAAGGTTAACATTGAGTTGTAGTTTTACAGCATTGTACTTTTTACTTTTATTTAAGTAAAAATATTTTAAAGTATCACTAGTTTTAATTGAGTTAAATTTCTGGCTACTCCATCTATTGTGAGTCACTTCACTTGGCAAACAATATTGTTTTAAACAATTTGCACCATTACGTGACACTTTCTTCTGTTTTGTATTCAATTATGTTGTTTTCCACCGTGTCATTTGGAGGTTGAGAGATGATACAATCAACAGTATTTTGCTATTTTACCTATTCTTACATTCTGTAACTAGTGATCTTATAAGATTTATAAATCTAAAAAAAATCTATTAAATCAGCTGTTATGATCAGTTACTCAGTACTTGAAGCCTTCTTACAAATATACTTTTCTACTCTTACGTGAGTAATTTACTTAAAGGCTACTTTTTTTTACTTGAGTTAAATTGAATCAGCTAATGTTACTTTTACTTAAATACAATACTCGGTTACTCTATCCTCTATCTGCGCTTTACTTCAGTTATGGACAGGTAAGCAGAATAAAAACAGTCTCTGACAAAAGATCTAAATGAAACACCCAGGTTGGTTGGTTTTCACAGGTCCAGAAAGTAAACGGTCTGTACAGAGATCAGTTCCAGCTCCACAATGCAGATTAATAACCTGGTTAAGTGAGCAGTAGGAATGAAAACAAGGCAGGATTTTTACTTTCTGGACCTGAATAACCCACCTTTGAAAATACTCAACAACATCCATCATGTGTTTATATAAGGTCCAAGATGGTGAATCTGTTCCAACAAATGCTTGATTATGAGCATTGCATTATATCTTGCGGTATGGTAGCATTAATGCAATTATAAATAGTACATTGGGGGTAAAGCACAGAAAGTGATCTATAGGGACAGACTGACTCACTTTGCACGCTGCTTCAAGGTTTCCTCCTTCTCCTTGGCCTCTATGTTCTTCAGCATCACCTCTAATGGTGGATTCCACTCCTTCTCCTCCTCTATGATCTCCTCCAGCTCCTTGACAGACGGCCAGAGTGAAGCGGGGTCGATGCCCGAGGCTGAGCCGTAGCGGCCGAACAGCTTCCTGTCATAGCGAGCCGTCTTCTGCCACTCAGGGGTCTTGTTGCTCTCCTTGTCGGGGATGTAGGGGTCCCGCAGATTCAGCTTCAGTGGTTTGGGGTTATAAAATCTAGTCTGTAGCATAACGCCATGATGGCAGGTCACTGGAAGAACGGCTTTGGACAGAGAAATGCCTTTAAAAGTCCCGTATAACGCCGCTGTCCTCTGCACCAGCATGGAAGCCGCCATATTTGGACTTCTTCTCATTCCAGGCGGTTATGTTCAGTTCATTGATTTTTGTCGCCACCTGCTGGACTGGACCGGAACTGACTTTTAATACAGTGAAAAACCACCAGCCTTTATCCCACAATTAA
>JAUZNJ010037205.1:0-11549 GCA_034780135.1 Jordanella pulchra | reverse complement strand
AAAAAAAAAACACCTCCGTACACTGAAGCACAGTTACAGTCAAATCACAACAAGGACACATAGGGAAGGAGGGATGGGGGGGTTGGATAGAGGGGGAAAGGTAACAGCGAGGCAGTGAGGAATAATCAACTTAAGACAAAAAAAGTAAAATGAGAGATAATTAAGTGAAAATAATAAGTTGAAAAGAATTGACAAAAGGGTGAAGAAACCAAACTTAATATGGCAAAATTATAGTATGTGGCAAAACCCGAACAGAAAAACTAACACCAGGATTAAGGCAAAACCAAAATACAAAATTCTTCCCCCTTTCAGAGGGGATCAGTTAACCTTTTGATTTTTATTATTTGTACTGTATGAGGGGATGTTTTTTTTGTTTGTTTTTGTTTTTTGGGGGGTTTTTTTTGCAAGGACTGACTGGTTTATCTTGGTAAAGAAAAATCTACTTTTCCAAATCTGTACTTTAGGCTTCTCCGCAGCTGAACTAAACGTTTGCCATTAATAAATTAAATGCTAATTTCATTTGATCCTAATTTGAATAATTTTACCAAGCCCTGGATTATGAATATTCTGGCAAATTATATTTATAAAAAATAATCTACATTTCCCTTCACTTCAATATTTATTTAAATGTAGTATTATTTCCTCTAAGCTTCCAGTTGTCTTTAGCTTGTGCTGCAGATTGTTCTGAAGAACTGTTAGCAGTTCCTGGTTGTGTTTAGTTGTCCCAGGCTTTTAAAACGTAACATGTTGGATGGACTAATAAATGTCCTCCTGCTCCAAAGTAAACAGGGTTTCCTCTTAGATTTCATTTTGTTGTTGTTTTTCTAAAAGGCTAAATATAAGGAATCATTTCAAACCAGGAAAGTATTTCATATTTGTTAATTTCGTAAGAAAAAAAGAAAAATCATGTCATATTAAATAGCTGTCTAATGTGGGTTGGCTGTTTTTTTTTATTTTAGGAATGTTTACAAATAAAAACAACCTTTTTAAATTAATGTTGACTTGAGTTAAAGTGAAACTACAATGTTCTCTTTAGAAAAATTACATCATAATTAAAATGTAGCCATCTAATTGCAAGTATTTGCGCTAGTTGTCACGACTATAATCACTTATATAAAAGCAGACAGGTTTAGCTAACGGACCTGACATATTTGCTTGTTGTTTTTTCCAGGCGCTGACAGCGGTGAGTGGTTGAGTTTATGCCCTTGTTGTTTGCTTTTCCAGATCCAGCTGTTGACATGACATATTTGCAAGAACAACAATAACAATGTCAACATATTTACTTGTGTTTTTTTTAATAAGTAAAATGATGTGCATCATGAGGCGTGATATATTTGATTACTATAAGGCTTACAGGTGGTTACAATAGAGCTAAATGTTTATATGTTTCATTTATTGCTATGATTTATTTGAACTTTTAACCATATGTCAGCCCTGCCTAAATAATAATGATCTGAAGTTACTAAGAAATTTAATGGGTTTAGAAAATTAGTTGCTTATAGTCCTCTCCTCCAACCAACTCAAGTACTGCTAGGAGTCAGAAAGGAAGCTTTGTTTTGTTTCTGTCTTTTTGACAAGGTTGGGTTGAATTCAATGCTGGTTCAGGTTAAAGAAGACAGCTTTGACTCGTCAGGCTGAACCTTCTCAACTAATAAAAAAAGGAAGAGCAGAATTAAGCAAGCTGTCAGTCTTTTCCATGTGTCAGTTAACTAAAGTTTCTACAAATGACCTTGGCCGTCATCCAGCCTCAGCTGTCCCGCTTCAAAGCTGGAGCTCTGCCAGCGCTGGGAGCTTGTTGTCCAACTGGAACCCGGCGCAGCATCAGGTAGACCTGCCCCAGTGCTCGGTCTGAGGGACAGCAGGCTGTCAGCAGCCTATGCTAATGTCCATATGTTCACGTTCGCGCTGAGCTCTGGATCCCCTGGATACCCAGCAGCTACTCACTCACATGTCATTCAATATCCATCAAAAGTTTAACAGGTGCTACTGAGACTGAGACAGCACCCTGCAGGATGTGCATTTCTGTCCTTAGAGGAGTTTAGACACGCGTTTAGCCTTTCTGTTGGGAAGTACGCCCTACACCAGTTAGATTTGGGTGTTTCTGCAGTGACTCATGAAAGCACTTTTGTTTTTTTTGTTTTTTTTCCTAGCAATCCTTAGCCCTCCCATTTTTACATGCTCACCGTCCGGAACTCATCAAGCCCTCTGTTTTCACTCAGGATGCTAATTTTAGCAAAGATAATTACATGAGTGTAGCAGTGTATGTAAAATGCATTTTGAAAACTGGGGAGGGAGATTAGATTCAGAGAAAATGCTTCTTGTAATTGGAAGTTTATTTACTGTGCCGTGAAAAAGTATGGGTATCTAAAGCGTGAATGTGAAGTCTCACCGTCTCCTCAGTCATTCTGATTATCTTTTACTCTGAATAAATTTCTGCTGCAGCATATGTTTCGTAATTGGAAATGTTCATGTCATATTGTTGGACTGTATGGCTAAGGAGTGAGAATCGCTGACTCTCAGCTTATTCACACTTTGATGTCAGTTTTGATACAGCTACAAACGGAACGGCAGCCAATTCCTCTTGTCGGGTGGATTGCTTGTTGCCTAATTTTAGAGCCATTATGATCCGATATATTTCAGCCTTGCATGTTTTATTGTATGTAATTGAATGTTTTTTCCTTTGATTGCCGGTTGCATTTGATGCCGAATTTATGACTGTGCTACAGCCAAGAAACATGAAAGTGCTTTTCAGTGGCGGGAGGGTTTGAAAAATACCTTTTCCAAAATTATTCACACCCCTAAGAGTTTTTTTTTTTACCTGTGTCGCATTACAGCCTCTAACATGGGGGTTTAAATATGATAAACCAAGAGGAACTAGTGCCTAATTTGGGAAACGGTGAACAACGTTTAAAGCTTCTTCAAATAGAATCTCTAAAAACTGCAGTTTTATGTGTTTTCAGCTTTTTTTTACACTTATTAGTAAAAGGGGCCTATTTATAATTTCCAAGTTTAACTACAGCTACTCTATGAGGGCCTTGGGGCTGGTTAGAGAACATTAGTGCTCAGATATCATATAGGTCAGAGTGGTGGAGGGGTTTAAGGCAGGGTTAATGATGAAGGAGCCGTGTTACATCTATCATCCAATGAGAGAAAGTATTTGGCACAACTGTCCATCTCAACCGATTGGTTGAGCAAGGATGCTACAGGCGTTTATCAGGGAAACGTCCAAGATGTTCATCTGGTGACTGAAGGAGCTGCAGAGAACCACAGCGAAGTTCGGCTGATCTGTTGAGGAGACAGCTGTTTGCTTCACACTCCACAAATCTGGCTTTGTGGAGTGTAGAACGCTGTTAATGAGAGAAGGCCTTAACGAGTCTGTTTTAAATTTTGCCTGAAGCAATATAGTGGACACAGCAAACATGTGAAAGAAGGTTGTTCTCTTTAGATGAAACTAATATGAACCTTTTAGCTTACATGTAAAATGCTCTGTGTGGTAACACCGGGAATATACCATTCCCACGGGGAAACATAACGGTGGCAGAATGATGCTGCGGGGCTGATTTTCTTAAGCAGGAACAGGGAAGCTTGTCAGTTAATGCGAATATGGACTGAGCTGCTGGGATACTTTGTTAGAAACTACAAAAGACTTGAACAGGAAACATGCAGAAAGGGAATTTGGTGGAGTTGAGTCACATCATACCTCCATCTTCTGGACTTTTCCTAAAACTCAGCCTTTCTGGTCCTCTGTCAATGTTGCATTAAGAAAGGTTATAGTATCCTTAACGACATTACAAAAGAAAGGGAGGATCCATTCCTCACTAAAATACTTTTAACTATAGAGCAGAAGGTCATAACAAAACTGTATCTTTAACCTAATACCAGAAAAAGTTTATGCAGGACATTTCTCATATAGAAAAATGGACCATTTTAATGAGGTTAAAAGAATCACAATATGATGAAAAATGGAACAAGTGGATCAGCTTTCTGAGCTCTGATAATACTGAAGAAATGTCTCCTCTCAAACTCTAGATTTTTCTGTTTAGCCTTTAAGTTTGTAAATTATACAAACTTTCAACAAAAAATAAATTACATAAAAAGGACTTGAAAGTAGAGCCGTTGTTCGTCCTCCATGTAAACAGCAACCCCAAACATACAGACAGCCGTTTTAGATCAAAGCACACTCAAATGTTAGAATGGTCTAGTCAAAGTACAGCTCTAAAACCTTTTGATCCGTAGTCGTTAAAAGTTTGTTGTAACTGCAGCAGAGGTCCTGCAGTGTATTTTTTCTCTGTGGGGCGAAATATAAATGCCTACCCAACTTTTCAGATAATTTTAAAGCCATGTTTTATCCTCCGTCCAATTTACTGTTACCCACTACTGCTGCTCTATCACATTAAATAGTCATAAAACCTAATCAGTCATCATTACAGTTGGAATGGTGAGCTCCTTCCTCTGGTGTTTGTGTGTTGCAAGCTCTCATTTGTGCAGACTGCCACAGGTTGGGTGTTAGTGAATAGTCCTCCAGGGGAAGGTTTTCATTTCTTGGGAAAAGAGCCACATTTCTCTTCTCACATATGGCTTCTCTCTGCATATTACTCCCACTGGCCTAATCATCTTAGGTTTGTACATTCAAGCAGCTTCACAGTGTTGCTCTCTGGGCTTAAATACAAACTATGAATAGATTTTTTTTTCTTTTTTCTTGAAGATTAGGCATATCCCTCCTACTCACTGCTCAGTTGTAAACCCGCTTCCAGTAAGTTCAAAACCAAACCCATGCAGCATCTTTCTGCGGGTGATAAATGCCTCTCTTTGATCTCCATCATTTTAACCCTTGAAGTTGACCACTTACTGTTTTTCTTGCGTCGGTGGCCAGATGGTTGAAAACTGAACTTTAGCAGATTCATCCTCGATAAGAGCAAAAAAATTCATGATGTTTTCTAACAGATTTAATGGACTTCCTCTGATTCTAAGGTCAAACGTTTAACCACATGACGGCTACAGCTGGAGCAGAGAGCTTCCACTGATATAATAAAGAAAGCAGGCAAAATATTGTTTTTTGTTTCACCCTTTTGGACATTTTCTGTCTTTAATGTACATTTAGGCCTTAATAATACAGTATACACGTCTAGATCTATACAAGGAAGCAATAATTGTACCCTTGATGTAAAATATAAACACAAAGCACTTAAAAGTGAGTCATGCTTATTTGTACTTCAGCTCCTGTGAATAGACTTGCACTGATCAGAGATTTGTGGCTTTAAAATATTTCTCTCCTCCTCCCCACCTCCAGCTGTCATTGTTTCTAGGAGCAAATGCAGTGTTATGCTAAAGGTTTGAGAGATGACATGCAGAAAAAAAACTTTTATTATTCCAAAGCAAGAGCAAAATGAATTGAGATCTGAATTTGAGAATAAATATGCTGGTTCCTGGTTCAGGAATATATAGAACAACTTTAGTGTAGGACGATCAATATCTCCTTTGTCAAATGAGCAGATCGGCAAAACGTTTGTACAGACAGCAGCTTCTGGTTCCTAGAAAAAGGGTTTTAAATCATTCAACTTGCTGAAATTTAAAGGGGTAGAGGAACAAAAAGATCAACGTCTGCCGAGAAAGTAGATCATTGTTCAGACATCCAGAACAAAAAACCTGCTTAGAGAATACAGTGTCCCCTTGTTTGGCTTGTCTGCAGTGCCAATACCTTGACTGAAGAGTGTTGTGGTCAAAATGACCCATTTGCAGGGTTTTGGTTGTCATGTTTTACCTTTGGAGGGATCCTCAGCGGCAGCAGGGCATTGGAACCAGGGAGAGAGCAACAGTAGAAGCACAGATATATCTGGTCGCTGTGAACTGTGTTAAAAAAAGCAGTGAAAGTAAAACAAAAAGAGCAGAACCCAAATCAGGAAAAAATAATTAAATTGGTATTAGGAAGCAGGTTATCAATAAATAAATCAACCCAAGGTTGATTGATCCTATTGCTTAACTAACAATTAATTGACAATTTTCTTAAAAATGTTATTTTTCTCATGTATCAAAGAGGATCTTTCCAAAACATGAAGGGCTTAATACCATTTTACAATAAGCTGAGCTAAAAAAAATAGGACATTATATTTTAAGTATATTTTTGCCAAGTAGCTGTTTTAAATAATAACTAAATAAACAAAAAAGTTTTATTAAACATTATTACACATATTTATGAGATATACCAAAACTGAAATATTTGAAGTGCTTAAAAAAGGTCAATTAAAGATGTGAAATACTTATGATTTCCAATATACATAGATGTAAATCTATGAATAAAAGACAAGGTATGTCGCCTTTGAAACACTATTTGTTACTTCCTTTCAATGAAGGGGACGCTAACTGTGATATAGCTCTTGGTTTCTTCTAGTGGGAGAGACTTTGTGCTGTTAGCTGTGCTTTTAAGCAGATTTTTCTAGTTGCTCTCAGATGAAATTTTAAACTCAACCCAATAAGGTGCATTTAATCACAAAAGCCTTCGCCATCTTTCATGCATGTTGATAGCATGTCTTCTATTCATGTTACAAATATTTTTCTTTTATCATCGCAGCCTTTCCAGTACAGCAGAACAGTTGAAGCTAAAGGGCAAGCAGTATAGTGGGAGCTATGTATTGTGTTTGTATTTATAAAAAGAACCACAAAGTAGTTCATTGTGTATCCTTGTCGGCACTGAAGACTGTAAATAATCCCAAACCACGCTCTGGATCGGTTCATTTTTCTGCTTTAGCTTGCTTCCCTTCTCCCTGGCATTACTTCTGTTGCAAATTGCAGTAAGGATCTGCTTAAGAATGATCAGAGGCGCCCTCTACGGGACGATTAACCAGATGGACCAATTTTTATTAAAAAAAAAATCATTGATAGACAATTAATCATAATTCAATTATTTGTTCACATTCCTAATTGGTGTGCGTTTACTGAACAGAAATGGTCTGGACTTTGGAGTTTCCAACAATCCTGCATTGCAGATTCCAGTTTCTTGACTTTAAAAGTCAAACCAGTGTATATACCTTTAAAATTACAGTTTGTCTCTTGCTTTCCTGACTGTATTTGAAGCCCAACCTGGCAGCGCATCTCGAACTATGAACTGAATCAATACAGGAGGCAGCAAGCTGTCAGTCAAAAGACAATATCGCTTGTGATGCATTAGTTTGTGTCAGCTCCTTTATTGGTTATCAACATCATATTGACAAATTACATCTGAAAAGACAATGGGGAATGTCAAATCAAAGACACTCTCCTTCCACAGTCGTGCAGGGTGGGTTCTTCATCAGGTAGAGATGTTACTGCAGTAACAATATAATAAAGGCAGCGAATGCAGAGCGTTCTTTTTATTTTATTTCTAATAAATGGTAACCCCAATATTTAATAGGCATCTCTAGAATCCTTTTAGCTGCAGATGTGCATTACACAGGACAAAGCTTGATACTCTGCAGCTTTAATGAGCAAATTCCTGGCCTTCCTAATTGCTTACAGGGCCTGTGCATGGCTCATCAGTGAGGAGCCTAATTGGCCATCACTACCCAGGCAAGCATAAGGCTAAGGCTAGCTCTGTTCCTGCTTGCTTGCTTTCACTAAGATGCTTGCAGAATAAGTAAGCAGCTCCCATTCATTCTGCACTAGTACCACTAATGAACACTGTTTAGCCTGAAGGTCTTGATCACCGTGTCGCCCTCCATCTTGGTCCTACCATGTTTGTCTCTGGTGTTGCTCCAGTGTTTGGTCTTTTTCTCCCACTGTTAAGTATCAACGTAATGAAGTGCTTCCTGGTTGTGTATTGAGGTCTCTAAATGCAAAGCCGACTCACTGGGAGATAAGTGTCTTCAGCTGCTGGCAATCAATTTATTTGCCCTGCGCTCTTGAATACGTGTGTGAAATGAATCTCAAAAGATGCAGAAACATGGAACAGGGAAGGAAAGTTGAAATAGCTGTGTGCGTAGGCTCCTGTTTTAATTAGGAAGCGGTCCTTCGAGGGGAACTACACAACTCTGCATGGATCATTACGTTACCCTTAATAATACAATCAAACAAGTTTGGAACTCATTTCAGTAGAGACTACTTAATTTCCAAACATTCACAAAAAGAATGTTGTGATATTCTTTCATTTTTACACTTGAGGAGTTTGACATTTTTCTTGTTCTTTTTTTATCATGTCTGATGTGATTGGAGAGGTGATAAAGGCAGATCAATACATAGGTTCTCCAAACCCCGCACAAAACGGAAAAAAAGAAAAGACATGCACACGTAATGCACTATTGATTGGTGCTTAAATCAGCTTGATAACAGCTTTGTCAAATCAGCTCTTTTAACAATCAGATTAGAGCTTTTAGCGCGATCGATCAGGAAGGGATTTCCAAATCTAGCAGATGACAGTGAAAGAGAAACACAAAGCTTAAGCCAAAGCGCTGATGGAAAAGATCTGCTGTTGTTCCTCTCAAGGCCACTACCACAGACGACCATTAATGCAGTTTCAAATTTATTCGATTTGGTTTATTTACATGCTGGATGGTCACTTTACTGCTGTGATGCTGCCATATTGCTGTAATTCTTCTTTAGATTCATAAAATCCTTAGAATATTTCCACAGCTTTTTTGTAAGTGGATTTTTTTTTTTTTGTATCAAATCTGGTAACTAAAACCAAAGTGAGACTATATGAGTTTTTGACATGGTGGATGATCCTGCTATCATAGAACGATGACAATTCAGTAGAGAAGCACTGATCCGATCTCTGGATGGGATATGGGCTCCAATGTGACAAATAAGCTAAATAAATGCAGTCCAGTTACATGGAACTGTTATTTTTTTATCTTTATATTTTGCTGCTAATGTACTCTTCATTTCCTCATAAATTAAGGTACATTTATATCTGTGTTAAATTGTTACCTTTTTTAACAATATTTAATTATATAATATTTAATCAATACAATATTTAATACAATATTTAATAATATTGTATTTAATAATAATACAATATTTAATCAATATATGAGTTCTAAGGTCTTCACTCACATGGTGAGATATATGTTTCATTCATTCATTCAACAGTTGGATTGGATCAGTATCAAACGTTGGTTGATACACTCAGGCCACACAAGAAGCATGAACTGTAAGAGAAAGAGAGAAATCTGTTGAAGAACAGAAAAATTTGGGGTAATTTTCTGCCAATCTGTAAAAAAAACTGACTTTATACGTTTTTTTACAGATTGTTTTCTTCTCTAAATGTTTTCTAATGTAAATCACTCTGAAATGTTGGCCATTGTCATCAGTGTCGTCAGAACTCTGTTACATAAACGGCTCTGATAAATACGGTTGAAAGCTGTAAAAACGAATTATGGAAAATTAGTTCAAACAAATACTTTTTACTGTGAATTTATGGGCATTTCTTGCATCAAGGATTCTGTCAAGGTGCCTGTAAGTGTCCAACCCCTTCAAGATGGACAGCTTCATGTCGGATATCAAACCAGAAGTTTAGCAGATCTTCAGTGTCGAATTGTATTGGAAAAACACTGCATTTCTACAATACAGTGTTAGAAGGATGGACAATATCAGCAACAGAACTAGGACTAAAAAAGTAATTAATTATTGAAATAAAGCCATCGACTTCTTTGACAATCAATTCATTATCGAAGTACACAAACATTTAAACATACCTGAAGGCAACCAACTCAGAGAACTAATTATGCTGTAAAAGATGATATATATTTAAACATTTTGCATTAAAGATGACAAACTCTTGTGTTCACAAATATCTTCATGCTAGAACTCCAGTGGCATAGTTTTTCATTATCGTAATGTTAATATATCATTCGAAGAAATAACCAACAGATTAATGGATTGTCACAATAATCATTACTTGGAGCCACAATCAGCACTCGTGGGGTTAATGACACTCACTTGGTACTAAGGGCTTCAAAGGGTTCTAACAGAATATAACCGATTCATCATTATTCCACCGTTGGCAGCAGCCTGAACCGATGATTCAAAGCAGAACGGATTGATTCATCATGAGTCGCTGTCATGTGATTGACTGATTCATTGTTTATGCTAACAAGCAATTGAACTGGGATACCTAATAAAGCGGTCAGTAGCTGTTTGGCACCAATTCACAGCAAATGCCAGCTCAAGGCTCTTTACCAGACGTGCAGATTCATATCTATGAATATATCATTACACCCCAGTCATACAAACACATCAAAAATCCATTAGTCATTACATTCTCATTTGATCTGAAATCTAATAAGAGAGTTATAGCAAATTGCTGCACTAGATGAAATAAGACTCCACAATAGTAACAAACCTATCAGATACTTAATTCAACAGCAGATGTTGCAGCATCATCCTTACATTACAGCAGTATTGTTTTATGTGCAGAAGAGATCAGTGTCAGCCAGAAGATACTCTATCATAAAAAAAGCTAATGCCATGCGGTGTGACATCCAGCAGAAAACAAATGCCACTTAAAACACCACCTACTGAGCAGTGAAAACCTCAGCAGTGGCTCCACCACTACAAAATAAAAGACTCCTCTGTGGTTTGCTACATTAATACCTAAACACAAGGTGTTAGACTGAGGCAACAATTATTTCAGGAGGGTGGGCTTGTATGAATTTAAAATGGCTTTACCTCATCAGTGAGGGAGTAGCAGAATGAAGGTATTGAATGGTAATTGCTGGTATTCTCAATATTTGATGTTGAAAGCTTCTCTCTAGAGCCATAATTCTGGTTGCCAAGTCAGCGAGTCGGCGACTGCGAGGCTGCGCTAGCCTCTCTCCTGGGCTTTTTAATTGGCTTTATTATTGCAGACCTGTGCCGGGTGAAGACAGCAAGAAAGAATCTGAGCTTTGGTGTAGAAGATACAAGACTTTTGACTGTGACCCCGCCGTCTATTCCTTTCCAGGGACACAATATTCACAGCTCCTCTCTGTGGAGAGGTGACCTGGCTCTGGAGTTCTTTTCCCAAAGGGGCCCACCCTCACAACTCAAACACACATGCTCTCCAGCCCCCCCGTCCAGCTCCAGCTCTCCTTTTTTTTACTGTGGTTATTTTTTTCCACCAGAATTGGGTTTTATGTTCCCTTCCTTTCTCCCTGTATCCCTTCGATTGGCTCAGCGGGAAGTTGCTAATTCGCTCCACTCTGCAAATTTCCACCCTTGTTTTTTCAGGCACAGGAGGCCGACGTCTCTTTGATGGCGTCATCAACCATCCCTCCATCTTACACGTTCGCATGTTAGATTCATTATTCCACACTGACTCAACCCTGCAATCACCAGGCTTTTAGCAAAGCAGAGGTGGTGAAACAGAAGGACCACACTCACTAAAGCTTAAGAATAAAGCCTCAGCAGTCGTAGCAGTTAACTTAAGCTGAGTACAGAGGGAGGATGTATTGCATCCTCAACATTTATCACCCAGGATGCAGTTGTTTAAACAGCCTTAAAGTAATAAAGTAACATTTATTTTTAGTGATGCACGATATTAAAAATTTCAACCGATACCGATAACCGATAATTTCATGCTTCTTAGGGCCGATACCGAT
>JAUZNJ010037204.1:25524-35943 GCA_034780135.1 Jordanella pulchra | reverse complement strand
GCCAGTGCTCTCCAATCCCACAGAGCTTGAACTCACCATCCTGTTTTCCTCCCTCAGTGATTGCAGTCTCTGCACCAGCCGGTGCTTCCTGGATCCCGCTACTCGGGCGCTCCAATCGCCTTAAGTTCTCTAAATAAACGTTTGCTTCTGATTATTCTCTCCTGTCGTGGTGTTCCTGCATGTAGGCTAAGCAGTTCAAACCCTTCATGACACGTGTCTTGGTGGCTTTTGATTCACCCAACTATTCATCCATTTTCTGCACCAGATATTATTTCAATAGTAGCTTGATCTCTGACTGTTCTTTCTTTTGAACAACAAATTTAAACAGTTTCCTCTGGATATCAACATGCCAGCTGCAGGTGTAGAGATAATCAACTGTCATCAGAGAATAAAAATGTAGGACAAGTTTGTGCGTACGAACAGTTCTTGCATGAGGCCCATTGCCTCTACTGTGAATCATGCTGGTGGAAGCATCATGCTGTGCTCATGCACTGCATTAAGGAGCGGATGACCGAGTCCATGTGTTGTGAGATTTTAGGGAACAGCCTCCTTCCCTCGGTTAGAGGAAGCATTGAAGATAGGTTACGGATGGGTCTTCTAACACATGACAATAATCCGAAGCACACAGCCAGGATAGCCAAGCAATGGCTCCATAAGAATCATGTCAAGATCCTGGAGCAGCCAAGCCAGTCTCCAGACTTAAACCAAGTAGAAAATCTTTGGATGGAGCTCAAACTCCTTGTTTTTCAGCGACGGCCCAGAAACCTGGCTGATCTAGAGAAGATCTTGGGCTAAAATCCCTGCTGCAGTGTTAGCAAACCTGGTGATGAACTACAGCAAATGCTTGACCTCTGTAATTGCTAACAAAGGCTACTGTACTGAATAATAACATTAATTTTTAATGGTGTTTAAATACTTAATTGAAGCAGTGACACAAAGATAAACGAGTAAAAAAAAATCAGTCATTGGGTTTCTGGATTCTTATTATCTATATACATAGAAGATTGGTTCAATTAATGTGAAGACTTTAACAAAGCACTGATTCAAAGAGTCAGGGCAGCTAAAGGATGTCTGCATGACATCCAGCATTTCCAGCTTTAGATCCAGCTGTTTTATCAAACGCAAAAAGGGATAGAAATCCAATTACAGATTCTTTTATCTTTAATAAAATGAGATTAAAATATTTCTTTGGTTGATTCTCCAAAGACTTAATGTATTTTAAGGCAGTTATAGCAGGATAAAGATGCCTGTTATGGTTAAAATCCATTTAGCAGGGTTCTGACAGCTCCTGCTCAGCCTCTGTTCTTGGAAAGGTTTCAGTAAAAGAAACTCACATGTCCACGTTTGCTTTTTCTGTGTGTTCTAATAAATAAGAAAAGCATCTTCATGTGTTTGAACAATGCCAGAAATCTGACAGGCTGCCATCTGCTGAAGGAATGTGTGTGTCTGAGCCTCCTGTCTAAACATGGGCGGGGAGGAGCAGCTGACTGGTTTGTCCTCTAAAGCCCCCCCGACAGCCTCACAGCTGACGGTTCCTAAGTCAGGAATCGAGAGATAAAAATAACAGGGAAACGCATGAAAAAAAAGCTGATTTATATTCAAATGATTCCCTTTTGAATATCCTCTCATCTAAAAACGTCCACCTACTGAGCTTCATTTTGGTTTTATTTTGGGAGGTGAGGGAGGACCAGTGTCACGGCTCTATCACCTTTCTAATTATAAACCTGAGCCTTCACTCTCCCAGAATGGAAGTGTAGCCAGACCCGTGTGGCCTAAAATTAGCCGCTTGTGCACCCCCACTGAAGAGGAGCCCCTAGCCCCCATTGTTAACACGCACAGGGGATGTTGCAGTTTTACTACTCATAGCAGCTGTAGAAGGAGGACTTCTCTGCCTCTCTGCTCCCTTCTTTATAATCCACCTTTGACATCCTTGGAGTTAAAAGAAACTTTAGATTGAGATCTTGTTTTGTAGAATAATCTGTGATGTTTACCTTCTGCTGGCATGAGTAACAAATCCTGACGTAAACAAGCTGGACGCCAGCAGAGAATCAGCAGTACATCTGAGGGAATTTGTGGCTTGGCAGATGAAGAGCTTCTGATCCTTCCTCGCTTGGAGTTCCATGATGGCCCTGGACCAGGCTGCCAACATGAGTCTGATGGACATTTCTAAAATCTTCTCCCTCCTGCAGCCCAAGCAGGAGGACGAGGACGGAGAGCAGGGTCAGGCCTTGAACAACGCTGTGAGCGCAGACGACACGGCTCTGCTCTCTGACCTCCTCGCTCAGGAAAAATACAAGAGGTGTATCAATGCTCCGAGTGGCTGGGGGGTCCCGGTGACACCCCTGCGCACCGCCGCTGCTCTCGGACACTTGAGGTGCCTGGAGCTGCTGTTGGATCACGGTGCAGAGGTGAGATTTAGAGAGGACGATTTGTTGCACAGAGATTCACCAGATTACTGCCCATCAGTGGGTGTAATGGATCTAATTATCTGCTAATGACATGAATTACATGCTGTTCTCTGCTTTACTGTCATCAGTAAACTCAATCAGGGCGAAACATTTTTAAAGAGAACACATAAAAACAGCCAGTGATTTATACACATTTAGGTTTAAAATGCAAATAAATATTTACACATCAGCCACCGATCACATATCTGGGTGTATAAGAATGTGTAGTGATGTTGTACCAGGAGGTATCTCATACCAAAGGTACCTCCTTCCTGGATGATCCAGCTTACAGGTTGATATTAGAAACAACTAAAGAAAGCTAAACGTTATTTCCAAAAGATGCTGCATGATTGGTTGAAGAATGCACATTGATTATATCTCAATATCCAATATGGCTGCCTTGTAAAACTTATCAACAGAAGCAGGAGGAAAGGTGTTTATTTAATGCTGTTTTTGTGCCTTTAAAAGTATAAATGGTCTCTGAACTTTGACACATGTTCAACAGAAACTCCAAAGATTTTTGACAGGATTTGGTTTGAGTGACAGACAGACATCAAGTTAAAGGCAGGAAACTGATTTTCACAGCAAGTTATTTTCACTGTGGCTCTCTGCTCCTTCACCCCCCCCCCCAAAATAAAAAGCAGTGTAGCAGAAAGTCTTCAGACGTCTGATAATTACTTTAATCAAACAGTAGTGAACAGGTTGGGGGAATATGATTGGTTGTTTGCTTGCACTGATAGTAAGATGTCCATTACTGAGGATATCAATTAGTAAATCCCAGTGTTACTAAACCATGAAGGTAAAACTGAAGACAAGTTGATTTGAAAAGGTTCTCAGAACCCAGTGATTAATTATCTCAATAAGTTGGTTTGTATTTTCCTTGCTAATAATCAATAGCAAGATTTCGACTCCGGCAGACCGGAGAGCAACTAAAACAGATTCACAAAAGTGCTGAGAATGATTCAACTTTTGTTCCCACAAACTTGTCATCTTCAGCGTTTCTATGGCAGCATTAAACATTGTGTCTAGTGTCATATATGTGTATAAAGAAAACCATCAATATTCCTCAAAATGTCCTAAGATTCCCAACAGGATCTGAGGCGTTTCCAGAATCTTGAGACATAATTTCAATGCTTTGATCACTCAAAGTGTATTTCAATGCTTTTTTCATCCTGCATGGAGCTCCTTTGTGCTAGTAAGATCCATGATCTCCATCAACCTTTAAACCTGTTCCATATTCACAGCAGTGTTATCTGGTAAAATCTTGAATGAGCTCAGTCCCATACACACAACAGAAGGCGAGCTCAAACATAATCTAACCCGTAGTAATATTTTCCTTTTCCTCCACAGTTTTTTTTACAGATGTAACAATCTTGGAAGGTCCTTCTGTATTTCAAACTATTCAATTTATTTCTATAGCACCAATTCACAGTACATGTCATCTCAGAGCACTTTACAAAGACAATTCACACAGTTACGTTGGTTCAAAGTTTTCTATCTAAGGAAAACCAGCTGATTGCATCGAATCATTGACTCAACAGTAATCCCTCACACCAAGCATGCATGTAGCGACAGTGGAGAGGAAAAACTCCCTTTTAACAGGAAGAAACCTCCAGCAGAACCAGGCTTAGTGTGAGCAGCCGTCTGCCGAGGAAGACTGGGGTTCAAGGAGACAGAAGCAGACAGAAAGAAAGAGGCAGAAATACAAAAGGCAGTTGTCAGCTCCACAGGCGAGGAAAGACACAGTCGGGCAGATGAGCTCCAAGCAAGCTCCCATTTCAGAGAATGAAAAAGAGGACATCCAGTTAGTCACAGTAAGAGAAACAGGATTATACACTGAAACAAAGACCAAGCTCCAACATCTACAAACCAAGGTGTTGATGGTAGCAGCACAGCTGATATTTCCATCCAGAACGTAGTCACAGCCGAACATAAACTGATCAGGGGAAGCTACTATGATAAGAAAAAGCAGACAAAGCACACAGTTATAAATGGAACTTGACAAGTAATGCAGAATGGGAGATAGAATGAAGCAGAAGGAGGAGAAGTGGTCCTTATGTGATCTTGCACCCAAACATATAGCAGCACAAATACAGAAAATAGCTCAGGATAACCTGGATGAGGTCTGAGAAAGGTAGAGCCAAGGAGAAACGTCCTGTTCAAAAGAACTGTAACTATTAACTGGCTTTGGACTAATCAGTAAGTCAGACTGAATGATTGTTGCTACTCCTTCTTGCCCAGAATGTTTTCTGTATGTGAAAATTTAAATAACTAGAGGGTTTACTCCTTTATGATTCTTTTTTTAATTTATTAAAGTCTGGTTGTGGGCAGGACACTGTCTGGAAAGAGTAAAGAGTAGGTAGCAGTAGATAAGCTCTAGAGATGTGTGTTAAATGAAGACTTTGCCTCCTGGTCTCACCCTGGGCTGTCAGGGTTTTGGAGGACTAATAAATTTTGCCAGATTCCTAGAAAAGAAGAGCTGCACCATCTAAAGTGGGATGGATGCCGTCTCTCTGAATCAGACCAGGTTTTACCCAAAAAGATTGACAATTATCAATGTAGCCCACATTGTTTTCAGGCAATAATCTAAACAACCAGCAGTTGAATGACGACATGTGGCTAAACACACGTCCTGACTGGTAAGATCAGGGAGGGGCCAGAGAAAACTACAGAGTCAGAACACATTGTTTTGGCAAACTGACACACCAAAGCAACACTAATATTAGTGAGCTAAAATCATTGTTTTTTGATTAAATACTTCTTTGAAGTCCTTGTCCTGCTGCCATTTCTTAGCAGAGCCTACACCGGTGGGAACCTCTGGTACCTAAATCTCTTCTAGACATTTGGAAGTAGTTGGACTTCCCTTAGCACTGGGAAGAAACTGTAGTCTGTGGTTATTTAGATACAAATGGTCATTCAGTGACAAGGCCCAAACAGTTAAAATAAAGCTTTCCCACCTACGTACATTTTTTGCTCCCTTTAATTAATTGAATTTTGTTTTAAATAACTCTGCCAACCTAGATACAAAACCAGCTATTTAGATAAAAACTGAAGTTTGTGAACATTAGCGCTCTTCCTGATTTTGAAGTCTGTGGTATTGGTGTATGTATTTGTGATTTCATTATTAAATCCTGTTGCATGTTAAAATACATTTTACGGTGATATTTTTTGTGATTGAAGAAGATTGTAGTTTATTTTACTTCAGTATGTTATTTACTGCAGTTGACTTTTCTTAGTTCAGCTGTTATAAAGGCTGATCGGGGGAGAGAGACAATAGGGGCCCAGCCAAACAACTTAGGGAACCACTAGAGGCCCCAAGGTCCCTAAACACTGGTTATGACAGTGCTTCTTCACAGAAAGTAAAGACTTTCTTCTTTTTTCCCCTTTTAAATTCAGATCGACGTTTTGGATGTAAAGGCCCAGACGCCTCTGTTCACAGCCGTTAGTGGGAAACACCTGGACTGTGTGGTGGCCCTGCTGAAGGCCGGAGCTGACCCCAACGGCAGCCAGTACAACAACTGCTCCCCGGTGCTTACAGCCGCCCGGGAAGGAGATGTAGACATTCTCCGGGAGCTGCTGCGGTTTGGAGCCGAGGTGGACGTCCGACCCAAAGTCCCCGAGTGGGCTTCTAACGCCACGGCCTGCAGAGGGCCTCTGTACATCTCAGCGGTCTATGGACACCTGGGCTGCTTTAAGCTGCTCCTGCTTCATGGGGCCAACCCCAACTATAACTGCACAGACGAGAAGATGCTGGCCAGGATCAAGCAGCCTAAGACGGTAGTGGAGGTGTGTCTGCGTTACGGCTGCGGGGTGGAGTACATTCAGCTGCTCGTAGACTTTGGGGCAGACGTTTACTTACCGACTCTTATCATTGACAAAACTACGAAGCAGAATGAAGCTCTGCTGCTGCTGCTCAAGGAGAGAGGTGACATGGATGAACTTCGCTTCTGGTAGAGTTAAAAGTTTCATTCTGGAAATGTTTCACCTTTTGTTTTTCATTTTTATACCAACAGTTTGTCCCAAAACCCTGATGTCGCAGGCTCGGCTGACAATCCGACGACACATCCCGTTTGCTGATAAGGACCCTGCTATAGACAGTTTGGATGTGCCACTAATACTGAGGAACTACTTAAAGCACCAAAACTCTGAACTCGGGTGATATTAGTTTGAGTTTGCTGAGTTTTCTGGCTGACAGTTGAAGCTGGATTTTTCTTTTATAGATTGTCCATTTCTCCCAATGAGCCTCACTTTGTGAGCAAAAACACTCCTTGAACTTTCTCACATCTACAGTCAAACCTCAATGCATTTCAGTCAGATTTGAAAGTATGGATAAAAACATGACAGTGCATAATTAAAAGGTGGAAGGAAATGATGTGCGTTTTTTTAAAAACTTTTGCAAATAAATATGTTAAAAGTGTGACATTGGTTTAATGAAGCCATTTAGTCAGAACTAAAACACCACAACCATCAGTTGCTGCAGAAACAGCTCTAACTTTCTTTATGCATCTTGCAACATACAGAATTATTTTGCACATTTATAAATGCAAAATATCTCCAGCTCAATCGAGATCTTTTTTTTTTTAGTTTTAGAGTAGAATCATTAAGATTTAGGCCGGACTTTGACCAGTACATTTTTACCTAAAATGTCTTTTGGATGGATGTTTTGTAGTTAAAGGGTTAACTCCCTGCAAACATTTGTCTCAGTCTAAAGTCTAATTAACCTCTGACCAGGATTAGCTCCGCCCATCTTCCCATCAGCTCTAACAAGCTTCTCTTTCTTTTCAGGTGATTGGCAGTTAGTTTCTCAACATACAAATAATTTATCACGGAGACCACAAAGATCAGTGTTGGTTACATTTAACCAGAGGACTGTTTAACAATGTCTACGACACGGCCTGGAACTTTTTGCCACTGCTCTATAAAAGCCAGACTTCTAGAGTAAGTCTTTTTAACAGATTGTCTCTGTAGCTCCTCCAGAGTTGCCATGGGCCTTTTGATGGCTTCCCTGATTAATATTCTCCTTGTCAGGTCAGTCGCTTTAAGTAGATCCTCATGTCTTGGTAGGTTTACAGGTGACCCAAAGTTTCTTTTTCCAATAATGGACGGAAGTAATCACTGAGACCTAAAAACTTTCAATATTTTATAAGCTTACAAGTGAAGTAACTTCTGAACTGCTCTAGATTTTATTTGGGTGTAGCAAATTGAACAGTTTTCATTTTACCTCACATTCATCTAGAAGATGTTTCACCTTTCATCCTAGAGGCTTCTTCAGTTCTAACTGACAGACGATGCCTCTTGGATGAGAGGTGAAACGTCTTTACAGATAACTTCACGTCCAGTTGACTAAACCGAACTTTCCAAGCTTGACCATGACCTGGAAGACTTGAGAACCTTCACAGATACCTCACAATCATGTTTCTGTTGGACTGTCTCATACAATCCCAAGAAAATATCTTAAAAGTTTGTGGTCATAATGTGACTTTTGTGGAGAATCTGTCTCTTCAGGCTGGTCTGGTCAGGCTCTTTAAAGCTGACAGGTGTTTCCCTGACTTGGAGAAAGGAGAAGGCGTCCATGATGAGGAAATCTGTGGGAAGTGCAACACTGTGGTCAGCCACTAGAGACCACAGTCACACAGCACTATGTTCTGTGGCAGTTTGGATAATTTCAGCATGTTTTGGAATCAGGTTAATCTCTCTAATTGTTTTAAAAATGAGCTCCCAAAGTGAACGCACACCCACTGAATTTAGACACAAGCGAGGAAGCACATGCGCACACAGGCTGCATCACACCGGGACGTCTCAGATCTTAGGTAGCAGCAAAAATAAAAAAAACAAAAAAACACTTGCTTCTTTGGACTTCAAAACATCAGGAAGCGGAGTGAACGGCCTACGATTCAGTGTAGCCATGAGGGAGATACGTTTGCGTAACTCCCTTTACTTATTCATGGCAGCACAGTCATCGGCTGGCTACCATGTGTGGCTGGAGGTCTGTTGATCTCTTTTATTTCTGATATCTTACGCTCTTTAGTCTTTCCTTTGTGATATATCCTGGAGTGAATGGGTCATGTGTTGGAAATGGCTCCTACAAACAGGAGGTGATGTCACACGACAGGAAACTCGACAACAATGCCTCTCGCTTGCTCACACACATACACAGAGACACACACGCACACACACTGATGCCTCGACACAGCGTTCTGTAGAGGTTTTATTTTCAACAAAAGTACAGCTATATCAGATATGGATTTTTTTTTTTACAGCGAAATACAACATATTCCCAGTGCTTCTGATTACATCAAAACATATAATGTACATACAGTTGACATCTCCACTCTCCCATTCACAGTTTCTGGATTGAATAGGCATTATTTTTCAGGTTTTTTTTAACCATTTCTACAACAAATAAAGGCCAGAACGAAAGAAAGGAAGAAAGAAGGAAAGAAAGAAAGAAGGAAAAGAAAAAAACACTTTGCATATGGTTTTAAAAGATGTGAAGTACAGTTTTCTGTGACTGGAAAAAACAAATCCGGACCTAAAAGTCGATGGTATAATACAATGAAATGTTTGCAAATGTTGGGGACGGAAGTCTTTTGTTGTCACTAAACACCACATGGATATATGGCTCGTTGAAGACTTTGACCCTGACTATTCTGGAACAACACAGGACCCTATTATCAGCTGTGAGGAACTACTGCTGAAGATGTCGATACACTGCCTTACAAAAATATTCACACCTCTTGTACTCGTTCACATTTTGTCAAACTAAACACTAAAACTTCTATGTATTTTATTGTGATTTTATTCAATAGATCAACACAAAGCTATGAGTCGTTGTGAAAGAGTTAATGCTTTTTTTGTTGTTTCACATATAAAAGTCTGAAAAATATGGCCTGCATTTGTATTCAGCAGCAGAGAGTTAAGGGTTTGTCAGAAGAGAAGTATTGCCACTGCATGATGCTGCCACCACCATGTTTTGCTGGGGATAATGTCGAAGGTATTCTCAAGAAATGTTCTGCTTGAAGGTTAAAACAACCTTTAAATCTTTACACCAGTTATTCACTCTGGTTGCAGACAACATTTTTATGACCACTTGTAGCGTCCTGCTGGTATAGTATTTGTTACTTTTGTCTTTTAAGCTTTTCCTTTTGCTCTCTGTGTTAGTAAATATACCCTTTTTGTGTATTTTTACCATATCAATATCATGTGACCAAGATTACATCCTCACCAAACAATTGGTCAGCAAGCTGAAGCAATGGAGGCTATGAATAAAAATAACGTCCAGGATCGAGTATAAAAAGACAAAAGAAGCTGTTTGATTCTAAGAGGGATAAAACTTTGTTGTGCTAATGGTGTTAGCAGTGCTTTCAGCCCTATCCTCTGAGCTGTTGCTTTTTCTGAAGTATTACAGCCCAGTCAGTCGGGACTTATTTAGCTGCATCACTGGCCGCCATCTTGCTTTCTACTAGCAAATAGATGGTGCCACGTCTGTCTGTCAGCTCATGGCGTCCGGTGCTGGAGTTCTATTTAGGATCAAGGACAATCAAAACACTATCAGGATAACATTTGGATTTTATTGTCTTATTTGATCATAATCAACTGGGTTTTGGTTGCTTTAGTAAAGGCATATTATGTATCTTTAGTTTTGATCTCATGCTCCTCCTGCCTGTTTGTTCTGTCTCCTTTTGGTTTGTGATAAACTGCAAATGAGTTTCTGAGTCTCTGTTCTTCTTCACACTTTTCTCTGACAGGCAGATAATTCTTCAGCAATCCTTACTAGAGAACGTAATCTCTGTAGCTCCTCCAGAGTTACCGCGGGCCTTTTGGCTGCATCTCTGATTAGCGTTCCCTGGCAGGGCTGAAGTCAGTGCATCTGCAGTGTCTCCATACACAGGATCTGTTGTAAGATGTTCCGAGCTTGGTATATTATTTTATGTATTGTACCCTGGCCTGCCTGCTGATGATTCTTTGGTCT
>JAUZNJ010037204.1:12949-25424 GCA_034780135.1 Jordanella pulchra | reverse complement strand
TGTTGTAAGATGTTCCGAGCTTGGTATATTATTTTATGTATTGTACCCTGGCCTGCCTGCTGATGATTCTTTGGTCTTTGCGATGCTATTCCAATACAAAGGTGCTATTTATTTACCATGTAGGTGATTCATAAAGGCAAAAGTTGCAATTATATTTATTTTGGAGGGTGTTACAGTTAAAGAGGCTGAATACAAATGTATGCCACACTTTTTAGACTTTCATTTGTTAAAAAAAGAATAAAGAAAGTAAAAGAAAAGTGCTTTTCCCCAAACCTCCTAATTGCACAGTACTCTGTGTTGGCCTTTCAAAAACCAAATTCCAACAGAGGACATTAACATTAGTGATTATAACGTTACATAATGCGCAGATGTTCAGAGGGTTGTCATATTTTTGCCAGGCAATGGATGCAGAGCATGGATGGTTACTGGCTCAAGTGAAACCCTGGACTATAAAAAACTCGAATGACAAAAATCGAAGCATTCTCTGATGAATTACTGTCTGCTAACTTGGCTTACATGAGCAGAGAGACAGAAAAAGAAAGACCTCAAAGTGGACAGATGGCTGTTCTTCAGGACTCCTAAAAGGTCAGATTGATAGTTATATAAGTATAAACAAACCCAATATATACAATATTTAAACAGCTTGGCCCAAATGTAATGACCTAATACTGATATCAATAAATAGAAGAGTAAATTTTAATGTCAAGTCATTCCTTAAACTAGAGAATGAGTTTCGATGTGTGGATCTAGCTTTAGCTCGTGTGAAGAAGGGCCGATTTCACATCTTGTTGTTTCTTCTACTCAACTACAAATCTGCACATGAACAGATGTGGTCAGAGCTAACTCCTATTTGGTTCACTGTTGTCATAGAAAGATTATACCCGTTTTGCCTCCGCTTGATGATGGCACTCCAAAAAAAAAGAGAAAAGAAATGAAACAAAGTGTGAAAAAAAGAAAACAAGTCGTCTTCAGTATGAAAGTAAAGTTACACTTTATCTGGTAGCCATTTTTATCTGGGCATGGAGACCATCGGTGTCTGCCGTTTCACCTGACAGATGTTTGATTCAGCATGAGAGGCTGACCTGCTGCTCGAAGTGGCAATAAATAAAAACACAAGCTACAGCTTAGAGCGTGAAGTGAGCAGGATCCAGGTGGACAGAGAAAACAACTCCCTTCTAGTGAGATGGCATGGCGTCACGTATAAATGGTTCTGCTATGAGAGGAGGGGAAGGAAATAAAACAGGGAAAAGAAAGCACTTGGAGATTCGATGAAGGTAAATAATCCGGTAAAAGTTGCCTTAAGTCTCATGCAAAATATTGGATGCCACAAGCATGCATTTACCTGGTACTGAGGTCTACCGCACGCTAGAACTGGAACAACATTCGTCTCCAACGCAAAATATCCAAATATATGATCTGTTTTTTTTACACTATTTACAGAGTGTAGCAGATAAAGTTTAAAATAGATGATTTCTTTTCTGATTCATAACTCGCTATTAATAATATACTCTGAAATGTAAAGTCTAAGTCATGTGAATCGGTTCACTACTCTAAACTCAAACTAAATCCTCTTCCTGCAAATCATGTCGATATAATAAATGAGCTGGAATTACAACAAACATCCTTTCTGTGCAAGTTGATTGCAGCTATGTGAGCATTAACAGATTAATAACACATTAGTAACACAAAGAGGTGTTTCAAAGTGTTTCAGTCAGACAAAACAAAACAAAAAAAGGAAAGCCTGACCCCTTGAGTTCCTGTCTGGTTTTGTGAAGTTCAGTTCACTGGGAGTAGGGGGCGTAGAGGAGGGGGCGGCGAGGGATTCCCAGTGTGTGGACGAGAAGAAGAGAGAAAGGAAGAAATGCACCGAAGGGGAAAATACATGACTAATTCAAATCTGCCAGTGAAAACTGAATAGATAATCACTAGTGGAATGCTGGAAGGCACTGTTAGATAGCATCTCTCTTCTCCGCAGCAGAACGGGCCAGCGAGTGATTGTGCATCTGTGTCATGTGTGCATGCTTGTGTTTGTGTGTGTCGTGGATCAGAGGGGCAGTGAGTAAGGGAGGATAGGTGAAGCACGGGACCTGAGGTTAACATGGCCTGGGAACCATTTTGTTTCGCTGTGCCGGGCATGAGAGTTAATCTTCCAAGACAATCTCACTGGGAGCCATCTCTACAGACACCAGCAGCCAACTCACCCATTTCTCAACTTTCTTTACTGAAACCGAACATAAATTACACAACATACAAAGCAAGTCTAAGGTCTTGTTTCCAAAAGTTTATAAGGCCCATAAGAAGGCAAACAAAAATGACATAGAACAATATTTATCTCTTTCATAGCACACCGTAGTGAGTAGTGAAGATATATAATGATATATCACATTGCACAATTTGTCAAACTGTATATGCACTGTCCATTGGGTGATATATTTCAACACAAAAATGTACTTCTGAGGTCAAAACATGATCACATAGCTTGGACAGAGGGTTCACTTACATTCCGAGAGTAGAGTTATGCCTTCATGATGAGTGTCGATGCTTTTTCACTCCTTGGATGCTCCCTTATCTGAATGCCTCCCCAGAAGGACTCTGCAGCAGAGGATCTCTCTCCCAAAGCTGCCGCAGGGACTTTGTTGATTAAACAAATCAGTTTGATCGGGCCTCGGTTCTCTCTAAATCACTTTAAGGTGCCTGAACTAACTGCCCCGAACATGGATCAGATCCGGAAAGCCATGTGACGGAGGGGACGAAGGGAGGGTGGTGGCGGCAGGAGCGAGGTAAGATTTGAGCTGTTAAGAGATTAATGAATCTGTCAGGAGGGACGGCACATGCTACAGATTAAATACACCTTTTTATTCCCCTCCTTTTCGTCTTCAAACATCTGAACAGACTCCAAATGACCTAAACCAGTGAGTTGGTTGAAATTCCTGCTGATTTTCCACACTGTCACTTTGCATATTTGTAACCACTGTATTCAAATGAGAGCAGAAGAACTTAGGCTGGATACATCTAACAGTGTAAACACTACAAAATCAACTAGAAATCCATTTTCTTTTCATCATTTAGAGTAAGATGTCAGAGAGATTTTGTTTTTGGACCGTGGCCGATGCATCAACTTGACTTTTACTGCTCATTTCTGGAGGTAGGCTGTGCTCTTTCCAAACACCCGGTAAGCTGCCAGCACAGTGCTACAGGGGTGGTCTCTGGGGAGAGCGGTGGTAGCGATGGGGGGGGGGCTGTGACGCAAGGCAGGTGGACCATAACCTGCCTATCTCCCGTTCCCAGCCGGGCTCATCGAAGCATCAGTGTGAGCCGATGTGAATACCCTGTCATGAGCAGTTGGCGGGAGGATGTAAATATCCTATTGATGTTCCGACTATTGATTTGTTCCCTGACCTGTCATATCATGGCCGATGGCAGGCCTCCAAAATAAACAAGCTTTTACTCTGAGAGCCACTGACTCACAGAAGCTGAGCAGGTGGATAAAAAAACAGGACAAGAGAAGAAGGAAGGGAAGACTTGAAACTAGACATAAAAAAGTAAAAGGATAAAAAGGGGCTGTTATATGTAAGCTGTTATAGAGAAAAACGAGTACGGATGGTTTCCAGATGCAGGCACCAGTGATCCGTCTGGGATGGTCGAGTCGGGCAGGTCCTGAACACGTCAGATTCCCGTGTCATCATTTGAACACATTCAGGATTGCAGCGCCGCCGGATCTCATTCACACGAGAACCGACCGAACTTCACATCCAAAGGTTGTTGGGTTTTTTTACCAGATGATGCGGATGGATTCAAAACAAAATCATATAACAACCTCAACAACTCGAGAACATTCAGAGGGTGTGTGAATGTGCAGAATCCGAGGGAAAGAGTTCATGACAGCAGAGTCCGCTGGAGAAGCATGATGACTAAGAACGTTACTAACAAATATGAATCGTTGTAAAGGTGTATATATCTTTTTCAATTTTTAAATTCAAGTCTCAAAGTCCTCTTGGTGTTTCCGATCAAATAATATAATAACATTGGTCCTTAACTTCAAAGTCTCCTGTGTATTTGTGTATTTTCTTCATCATGGAAGATAATCATCCAGTGTTTAGTGCTTCTAAGAAAAATAGCTGGTCCTTCAGAAGAGTCTGTGTTCCTCTATTTCTTAAATGGAGCTAATCTACTAAAATTCTGCCAGAAAGGCCCCTGGCCTCTTTTGGATTGACTGAATTCAAAAACCTCTCCTTGTGCCATGTCCTCCGTTACCTCATACTGGCCCGCGCTGAGGGGGTCCTGTGGGGGCGGGTATGAGGGGGGCGTGCACCTGTTTACACCTGGGAAGGCAGGCACAAAAGAAATAAGCCAGGGAAGGGAGGGAGGGGGGAGACGACACATGGGGGTAAGGAGGCAGCGCAGAGTACAAAGCGGAAGAGAGAGGAAGAGAAGCAGCAAAGAGGAAACATCGTCAGTTTCTTGTAGGAGAGATACTTAACAACCAGAGATGCACCGAAAAATAACCTGGTGACCAAAAAGGTGTTGAGCTAAGAAGACTCAAAATATGCACACATGCTTCACCAAAATACACACGAGTGTTTGGTTCATCTACTCAGAGCAGCACTTTGAGTAGATAACAGGAAGGCTAACAATACCTGAAGCTTCTGATCTACATCCCAAACAATCTAGTTTTAGAAATGTTGACAGTTTCTTTTTTAAATCTCCAGGTTTAAGATCTTCACTCTATCGCTATTGTTAATATAAATGCTAAACCTTTCTCTTAGAAATAAAAAGGATCCCCCTGGTGTCTTATGCTGCGTTTGAGCATCAGGGGCAGCCGGTTTACATGCAAAGTCTATGATGAACAGGCATCAAGTGGCATCGTGAGGTTTCGACCGACTGATGCAGCACATCATAAAGCCTTTTGAGGCATTGGACGTGTTGCATTTTGAACTGACCCAAATCAAGCCAGCCTGATGGAGCTATCACTGGATTCCTAGTGACCTTCCACTGCCGGTGAACAGTTGCAGTACATTTAAACCTACGATCATACTGCTGATTAACTGACTGCATGGCTGGGGTGTACTTTCACATTAAAAAGACTTTTTTTTCCACTCATCACAGCAAATCAAGCAAAGCCAGTCTCTTCACGGCATCTGCTATTGTACGCAGAGACTAGCGAAACACGTAGAACGCGTCAAAAATGTTCTTGACTCTTGTCAGATTCAATTAGCACAACCTCCAGGATGAGGCGGTGGATGCCTTTCTGATGCTCAAAACACATTCAGTGTAAAGGGGGTATTATACAACGGTGTGACGACACCTCTGCTCCTAAAATAATTACTTCATTACTTCCAGCTGGATGATTTACAGCGTTACTGGAGTTAGATGAGTTATGCCTCCATTTCTCCTTATATTCAAGGCTGTTTTTTATTAAAGAAAATATAGACATTCCCCCAAACGACATTGTTTTGCAGCTGAACAATGGGTTAAATTTGACTTTTTATTCTTTTTTTCCATGGACATTCATCACTTGGAGAGTAACTCCAAAAAAAGAAAAAGCAGTCAGGGTTAAAAAATGGTAACTCAGGTCAATTCTTACAAACTCAATTTTCCACAGTTGACAAGAATAACAGAAATATCAGATAATCATCTATCATACCTTTTTTTTTTTTACAAGACTACCCAAGGAGCCTGTATAGTTATTTTTAGACAATACGTAGAATTTGGCCACCAAGTTTAATCCGCTGCATCTCCAAGAACATCACAACATCAAGTCATGCTTCACACAATAAAACAGGCAAACAGATGAACAAGATGAGTCTCCAGTTATCATTCCTGCACAACTGATCCGGAGACATGATACACTTTGATCATTTAATGAGAGCTGAATCGACAGAAACGTGGAATTCAGCCGTAGCGATGACACAGTGGAGGACGCTGATGCAATTCAATCAAACTGGGAGGCAGTCCAACAGGTTTCACCTCCAATGATGAAGGAATCAGGACTTCGAAGCCTGTTCTTCCCAGGTTTGTTTGAATAGCACCTTAGAAAACACAGGTGGAGAAAGTAGAGCCAACAGAAAGCGTTTTATTAAGCACTAATCTACAGCCTACAATGTCATTAAGCTACAGTCTACAAGCATCACAGCTATGCTGCTAGGATAAAGAATTGGGATTTGAAGATGAAATATTTAAAAGCTGCCATGGCATCTTAAAAAGAAATCCCAAAGAGATGAGAACTGGTGTCTTCTGTTTTAGCAGTCACAGAGGTTGGATCTATTTGTGTTAGTAGAGGCTGTTTATCTTGGATTGTCAAGATAATGCTTGTAAACAGATTGGACAGTGATTGCATGCTCCAGTGCCAACGTTATAAACACAACACCTTCCAATGCTGCTTAGCAGTTGCCATGGCATCTTATTGTGCTAGCTCTACAGAAAACTCTAATGCATATACCTTTATCATTTTCAAACCATGTCCATACAACATGGCCCTCTTTCTCAAGATGAAATCTATAAATGAATCTGAAATTCAAGAAAGTACTTCACCTTGTGCCAGCCACGTACACATACAGCACTTAGAAACACATGTACTTCACACAGACATCTACTGGGGGGGGGTTCCTAGCGTCAGAGAGAACATTCCAGCTGTAGTTATTACTTTATCGATACCGTCATGGATGGTCATGCTTATCTGGCAAGAACATCAGTAATGGTAAATGTACAAACATCTAGCCTAGCAAATAAGTGGCTAAATCTTAAAGGATGATGCCAGCTAGCGAGGGCATGCGGTCCTGTGCAAAATAAAACCCTCCGTGTGACGTGTTCTTCTGCTACTGAGCTCGTTGTCGTGTTTAGAATGAAATTCTTGGAAACCCTCTGCTGATATCCCCCGCTCTGGTTTGCCAATCTGTGTTGTTTTATTCTTTGCATACGGGCGAACCGAACGACTGCCTTAAGCTCAGTGAGAGAGAGGAACGCATCACGTGCTTTACTATTAACGGTATCTAGACAAGCGTGACACAGGACCCACATGTCCTGCAGACTGGGATCATCCTTTACACTTCATGCAAACAGCCCTCTGTCTTTTCATTGATGCTTAACGGCTGCTTATTCGACTTGTTGGAAATCGCTCTGACATACGGGCTGACCGGCTCTTAACTCAACACTAAAGATATTAGACATACAGCAGCCTCCGTGATTACTGACATCCCAGGAAAAAGAAGTGGGAAAAGCCTCAGATAAGTTTATACCTTACTGCAGTACCTTAGGTCATAAGGTTAAAGTATAGAGAGGGGAATTCAAATATTCCTCCAGATCCCGGATCCTTTCGTACGTTCTCGCCTCTTCAGCTCACTTCAGCCTTTTTACAGGATTGACTGACATGAAACACTTCTTGTTGATTTGACCAAAGATATTGGATTAACATCCAACTAAAACAATGAGAACCTGTTTTACATTTACTATGAGAATCCACCAGGTTGTATTAAGGATTTCCTGCTACTTCAATTAGTTTATAATGTCAATGTTCTTTTGCTAATTAAGCTCACTCCTTTTTTATTCTTTTTTTTCCTGTTGGGGGCGATGTTCATATTTCCCTTTAACATGCAAACTATCAGACTGACCCAGAGACGAGGCTCTGATTCAGCTGCAGAGGCATTAAGGTGTATTAAAAATAAAGCACTCTGACCGTCAGTCGGTTCGTTTCGACAGACTGACCATTTGGGAATCCTTTCCGAGTCGATGAAAGGTTTTCAAGTTTTCTCGCATATATGTGCAAATGAGGAGGTAAATGTTTTTAGAAACACTGTTTCTATTGTTGTTATACTGATCAAAAGCCAGCATATCAGCCTAATCTCTGAGTAATTTCATTGTAAGCTGAAATATGCTGCACAGATGTCAGTCAAAGAGGCGATTCGCTCAGGACAAATGAATTTCGACATCGTGGGGAAATATTTTCCCCGGTTAGCCCCCTGCTACATTCAGACAGGGGACAGAAAGGATTGTTTTCCTTTAGGGTGGCATTTGGAAAAGCTTCACTTGTTTTCATGGAGACATGGTGACCATAAAAATGTCTTTATTTGCGGTAGTTCTCTAATATTGAGCTTGGGGGGGGGGTTCTTTTTTTTATTTTCCTTCTCAGTTTTTTTTTTAAAAAGAGCTCTCTGCTTGTTTTCATTCACTGACTTCTAAATAACATAATCTATGCTTTTATTTCTATTTTTTCCAGATGGGCTTTTGTGACTCATCTCATTCACACAAAAAAGGCAGAAAGTTTTTTCTAACAAAAGCTCCTCTTTGACTACCTTAAAAATGTAAAATATAAACGACCCGATATCCTATAGTTGGATCTGTGATAATATTGTTCCATTAAGACAAATGGTTGGATTTTCCTTCAGTTTCTCAGAGATGATTCTTATTTAAGGCTTTTAATACATCTTTTCCACTGGAGCCATCAGGTGTGGAGGTGCTGTAATACAACGATTGACCGTTTTCTCTTGGCTGGTCTGAGTGACTTGATCCGAGACTGGCCTGTTTCTACTCAGAACCAAGGCACGTGTTAAACGAGGAGCAGAAGGTAAAAAGGAGAGCAGGTTATTAAAGAAAGAGTAAACAGCGATGAGAAGACAGAGCAGATCAGTGAGGAAAAGCAAACAAAAAGGAAAATCACCTGGTATCTTCTTGTTGCCTCACCTTTCTGTTTGGTCACCTTTCTCACTGTCATGGCCGCCTGTCGTTTCTGGTACTCAGAGATCTCGAAACCTGAACAGCAGCACAGGAGTTTGGTCAGACTTTCACGGATCATAGAGTCAGATCATACGACCAAATGACTTGTTATCTGTTACAGAGACTGAATGGAAGCTGGAGCAGCTCAGATAAATCTTTTATCTCCTGATCAGAACCAACAAAGTCAGAACTGATGCTCCTCTGTTTTGGTCCTTTTATCAGTTGATTAAGGCTAAAACAGAAGCTATAGAAGAAGATTAATTACCAATTTTCTCGTCCTCTTGCACCATTTTTCTCTCCTCATGGAAGGCCCTGAGCCAGCGGATCTTCTCTTCTGGCTTTTTGGCCAAGAAGATGTGGATCTCCTCACTGTCTTTGTTGTACAGCTTAAAAGCGTTCTTAACGCTGACGTTAAAGTCGTCGTCTCTGCCGTCTATGGCGTCCCGGACTTCATAGCGATCCATGTCGATGCGGCCCTTGTAGTACAGGATGTCCCGACGAATCAGGTCCTGGTGAGCAGAAGGATTTGGTCATAAAGGCTCCTCTTGTTTAGGAAGCTGAGCCTTAATGCTGAAAATCATCAACCCTTCAAGTTTGCTTTGTATCCTGGTCTCTATGATGCTGGATGCTCACAAATGTTTAAAAAAACAGCTGAATTTCGGTGGCGATGAATCATTTCCCTTTGTTTCAGTTTGAAAAACACTTTATTGATCACAAGGGGAAATAAATGGCGTAGATGTGTAAAGAGTAAAGGAGACTAACACAAACAAACTTCCACTCTGCTTCATTTATTTGCAGGTAAAACTGAAAAAATTCAACATATTAAATTCTTTCTTAGGAAGATGATATCAAGACTTCTATAAAAAAAATGATAAAAGTTTCGCTCCAAACTGAAGAAAAGTTTATGGTAAAGCAGTTTTTTGTGTTGTCTTTTTTTAAATTTCATCTTATCTAAATGTTCTTTTTAAATTTTTTTAGACTTTTTTAGATGACACTTTTCTAAGGTAAAATAAAAAAAGATAATCTTCAGAAACACTTCTATTGCCATACTCCCTGTTGGATCTCTCGCACATGTCGTACTGAGGATGCTGGGTATTAAACAATCAGAGAATAGACTGGAGTTTTTAATCTACAACATATTGCAGCCGAATCCACACAGATAAGATAAAAACAGTTACATAAAGCCACAAAAAATTACAGAGATTAAGTTTGAGTGCCAGAGAGTCTCTAATATGGGAACTGAAAGGTGGGAAAACAGATGGAAAAAACATCTTTTTTCCTTTTCAGCTTTCCTCTGTATCTGTGTGTGTGTTAAAGCAGCGATCTGGACTCTCAGTGAGTGTCTATGTGTCCGTCTGCATTTGTGTCTCCATCTTTGAGAGTCTACCGGGTCCAGCCGAGCGTACACATTCATTTGACAGGAAGAATAACAGCCCAAGTGCATTAGAGCCCAAACGACCACAGCTCCATTTTGTGAAATGCGCTTAGGATTTGAATGCGTCTTCCCAGAGGACTGGTGTGTCTCATGCAGCGTTATGTAATCTATTTTCAACTCCTCACTAAGGTTGTATGAAGTCACACTGTGTTCAAGCATCCCCTCTTAACCGGCCGTGTGATGCTGCAGCTCACTGAAGCTCAAACTGGGGGTTTATGTCTTTGCAACCAACTTGTTTCTACCCAGTAAAATGAAAGGAAGCTGAAATAAACAGAAAAACAACATGGAGGCAGACAGAGCTTACCTTCTTACAGAGGACCAGCTGGTGATCAAACAGGAAGAAGACTCGCTGCTGGCTGCGTCCATACGGCTGATAGATCCATGACAACTCCCCGGTGTAGATAAGCTCAGAGCTCCTGTCTAAGATATCATCTCCCTAGATGCGATCACAGAAAATCCAAGCTAATTAAAAAGGCACTGGTGCCTTGGACACTCATAGTCAATTTACTAATAATAGCAACATTTTCTCAGCCCTTCGAAATAGTTATGTAAGGATTTTTATGACTCTGAGGGAATTTTTCAGAATTCTGAGATTTTATAAATCAGATTATAACAAAGTAGAAGCTACAGTCTGGGTTTGTCTTAACTCAGTAGTGACTAGTGATCATGATCGGCAGTATTTTTGCTATTGTCATGTGCACTGCAAAAACCTAAAATCTAAGTGTGTCAATTTTTCTTGAGATAAGCAGAGAAGATAAGTGAGACTTTTGCCAAAGGAATAAGACAATTTAAACTTACGTAAATAAGAAAACATCAACTGCAGTCTCTAATTTTGAGAGCATAATATCTAATTATCGTATTTTAAGGGTAAAAGTTATTCCATTGGCAGATAATCTTATGTACCTATTCAAATACACTTAATTTAAGACATTCTTACTTGTTTCTAACAGTGTAAAGCCTGAACTTGTGGACATTTTTGGGGTTATTTCCTCATATGTGGTGCAGTTCCAGTGCTAAAGTGCAGCACTGACTCCAACATCCACCAGGTAGTGTTGGAGTGAAAAAGATCACAGCTTTTAAAAAACCCTTAAAATGTTCATTTAAAATCAGTCCTTTGGTTTAGAGGCAAAGGTCCAGGAAATATGGGTTTTCACTAGCCTAGAACTACGTCCCTCCCCCACTTGTTGCTGCAGACTGCCAGTCAGCTGAAAGAAAGAGACTATATTTTCCCACCATTAACAACAAAAACTAGAAATTATATAGAAATATTTCCAATCGCTGAAAGAAGAATACAGACAGCTAAGGACAGCTTAAGTCAGGTTCAGTGGAGTTATTTTTATTAATGTTTCCCATATCTGCATTAGACAGGTTTCCTATTGCAGAAGCTTGTAGAAAACAGAACAAAAACATCAGAGATATTAAA
This sequence comes from Jordanella pulchra, assembly GCA_034780135.1. NCBI lineage: Eukaryota > Metazoa > Chordata > Actinopteri > Cyprinodontiformes > Cyprinodontidae > Jordanella > Jordanella pulchra. The sequence goes on along the minus strand of JAUZNJ010037204.1, from coordinate 13,857 downwards.
ACAAATTAATTTTAATTCCTTAAAACAACTAAAGCTGAAAACATTTATATACAACCTACATTTTCTGGTATAAAATGTTCAGATTTTTACTGGAAATAGTTCTTATGTGTGTAGCTATCATACATCAGTGAGTATAACAAAATAATAATATTGCCTTCTATAGTCTCTGCTCCGCCTTTGAAAATCATGAATGCCTGAGTTTTGCCAAGCTGCAGAGCCTTATTGTGTATTTGTACCTGAGCTAAGCATATCACCTTTAACCTCAGGTCAAACTGCATGTTTTTAACCTCTGACGAACCATTCAGGAAGAAGAATACATAAATGCAAAACAGATGCTTGCACGTTTTTTTAAAGATCACTATGAGCTCATTAAAGACTTATGGAAATGTGTTGCTGTTTTCATAAGTTCTGATGTAAAAGTGGTGTTACTAGCAGTAGCACTGCTCTCCAGCCGGTGTACACAAAGTGGTCATTGTTTATACTGATAAGCAGAACTAACGCTAAACTCGTTTCACACATCAGGCCAAAACCTAACTCCTTCTCCTCCTAGAGGCCAGTTGTTGGTCCCCACAAGTATCTATAAGTCCCCAAAATGTAGCATATTTTGGGAAATTTCTCCCCCCAGGGTGACAAATGCATGGCATCACACACATATGTGCCATTTTCAATCCAACAGAAATCTGAGCTTAACAGGAAATACCTCCACACAATTTCACTTCAAAATATCATAACTATCTGTTAACGTTGATGAAGTTGAGCTGAGTTGAAATGAGAAGCATTTACCATAAACAGCAGACAAATAAGCTAGCTATCCAAGGAGATAGCCATGCTAGCTAATAACCTCACTGATATAGGCTAATGATGCTACGGTCAATCTTTGCACAGATGAACAGCTAAAAAATCAAATA
>JAUZNJ010037204.1:0-11508 GCA_034780135.1 Jordanella pulchra | reverse complement strand
CTTTTAAATGTATTATAAATGTCTTTTGGCACGACTCTAATGAGTAGGAAAAGTAAATTAGGACAAGCTTTTTTACATACCTCCCAGTCGAGAACTGAGGCTTGCCACTGGGCGATCTTGTCGATGTTCTCCAACCTCCTCTTCCTCTCATTAATCTGCTGAGTGACGTTCCGCATTACTGCCAAGGCAGCTGCCACGTATCGATAGTCGCTACAGACACAACGTGCACGTAATTACTCAAGAGTGTTGAGGGGTTAAGTTACAGCTTCTGGAGTTTGGCCACTCAAAGACATTTTACTCGGCATTAGTGAGGGATACAGAGAAGCCTATTAAAGGCGGTGGTGATAAACTGGAGTAAGTAAGTGGGGTAAGTCCATTGAAATACAGTCAAATTAACACACAGCTATTTAATTTTAGTCCAACGTCTCTTTATTCACAGTAAGGTCTGACAGCATCTATGCAAACTGAGCTGGATTTATCCCTCTGGCTAAGACGTGCTGCGGATCCAATCCTCACTTTGGAAGATAACGTGTGTATGTGTGTGTTTGTGTCGCACTGTGGTGTGAACAAGTGAGACAGACACAGGCCTATAACTGGCAGATTCTCCACAGCTCTCAAACAGTAAAACACTGTGATCTGGCAGGCTTTTCTGGCATAGCTGGCACCTGTCCCTCTCTGGCTGAGAATGCTTGGTTTGTGAATGACCTGGAGCTGGCGGAGACACGCTGAATTACTTGCACGGGGTTTATGTGGGCTCACATGGATGAGTTTGCACATCTGGATGCTCGCACATGCTTTTGGGAGTGAGAGTGCATGTGCAAATGTTTACATTTTCAGCCTGGCTCCTGCTCTGAGCTTGTAGTTTGAGGACAGTGTCGCACAGAGATTTCTGTTAGTATTTACAGTTTTGTGAAATATGCTCCCAGAAAGTGGCACCGAAACACAATTTTCCAGTCTGGATTCACACAGTTTGCTCTCCATCTGTTTCTGTTCAAGCACGGACAATTACCACTTCAGTAGAATAAACTCAAAACCTGCAGAAGATGCATTGTATCAAGATGCGTGTAGCAGAGCAATGATGCATCAGTACAGGTTCTACTATCATGGAATTACTCTGAAGTACACTACCTGTGGTCTTGTGCTGTATATTTAAGCAGCTCGGCCAACTGTAGGGGATATTTGCAGATCTTCTGAACAGGAGTGAGCAAGAAGCCGTCTATAGCGATGTCAATCATTTGCTGGAGGAGGCGACATGCCTCGAAGAAGTGCTGATACCTGCCATCCCTCATTAGTTTGCTTAACTCCATACAGGCGTCCAAGTGGTTGTTGCAGTATTCTGAATAAATCCAGAATCCATCTTGCTGCAACGTAAAGGAAGAGACATGAATCACCAGAGGAGAGGAAACACAGTGAACCCTGTTAAACATGCAGCTGGACTGTTGATATGGATAACAACATGTTGTTTTTTTCATCGTTAATCATTCATAGGGCAGGTCCATGATGGATGCATCAGTGAGGTTCAGCAGATATATTAAAGTCAGTACACATCATTTGGCCATTTGACCAATTAGATGAGCCCTTGGATGATATGTTACTGTAAATTAAGTTGGAAAAAAAGTAAAGTTAAAAAGGTAAAAAGCTAAGTGAAAAAGTTAAAAGGTTAATAAGCCGAGTTAAAAATTCAAATGTATCAGCATTAATGATCTAAGGTTATGTGTTTATTTCACTCTGAGTGTTTTTCATGAAGGTCTTATAGAAGCACATCTGTTATTTATTTTACATATTGAGCAACAGTTTCTTGTTATTACATTGGCCTTGATTTTACCATCAAAATATACTTTTTTTTTTTAAATGTTACAAAAGTAATAAGGTCTTGTCTTAAACACTCTTGGATTAAAATTTTGATTTTCAAAGTTTATCAATGAATTAAAAACTTAACCCAAGATCTTGACAAAGTTTATCTCAGTTTATGAACTGTTTTGTTACAGACCTGCATCTTGAACCCTGATTGCTTTATACTTAACCAACCCTGATTATCAGGTTAAAACTTCCATCTAATGTTCTAGCAGTGAAAACCTAAGATCTACCATGTGACGCTGACTGCAACCCTCCCTGAGTGAACACTGTTATTAGTAACCAGAGCTCAGTTGGCTATTTTCACAATCAGCGAGGTCAGAAGAAGCACTAAAGGTTGACCGGCTTCCAGACAGAAGTTCCATTTCTACAAAGGTTCATTGACGTATATCTTTTAGTGGCAATAGCCTTTATTTTCAGTAATCAGAAATAGATGAAAACAAGCTGCAAGGGCCTCAAAGTGAGCCGTCAAACCATAGATGGAAGATCACACATGACACTGATATGTTTTGGTCCAGATATAGCTCTCTGATGTTGAGCTGTTTTTTTGTTTTTTTTTAAAAAAACAAAACTGCTTATTTTACTGCACAAACTCTTAAAAAATAAATAACTAATCTCTGCAGAGGACCATTTCTGCTGGTATTTAAGTTTCTAAAGAGAAACCAAAATCTGCTCAAATCTGCAGCAGCAGCAAAACGCTTGAAAATCAAAGACAGTGGTTATCCCCTCTTTTCTGTTTAGAGAGAACAAGAAAAAGGGAAAATACTCACATGTTCTAAGAAGCATGGCCCAATTTCAGAGAGGTGTGGTTCCTCTGTGTTATACTGTTTCTCCAGATCTCTAACAAAGCCCATCTGGAAGCGGTAAATGTCCTCAATGTTTCCAAAAATGACCTTCAGCTGGTCATCATTAAACATGTCCACTCGCTTCCTACACTGGCGCAAGTAACCCTGCAACAAAAACAACAACAAAAAACATTCAATAAATGCCACACCACCAGAGGGAACACTTTTTTACAAAAGATGACACTTTTAAAAATGATTTTCGCATATTTCTCACTCAGAATTGTGAGAAGGGATTGTGACACGGCTGCTAGTGTTTAATTAAAGGTCATGATGCTTTAACATTTAGTGAAAATATCAGGATGTCAAGTAGTCCAAATAATCATGGTGAGTGATGTCATACCTCTAATAGGTGAGCAGGACCTTTTGTATTCATTTTGAAGCTAAAAAGCCCTTTACATTACGACACTTATGCAGAGTGCTTCCACTAGCAGAAAGTACAGAGGTGAGAAGGTGAAATTTATGCTTTATTGCAACTATTTTTAAACATTACGCTTCATCCACAGAACAAACAAAGGGCATACAGAGGATTAGGCCTGGATGATTAGATAAGCCAGAAATGTGCACGAGAAACCACCCAAAGTTAAAGCGGCCTATTTATCTGCTTTATCTGCCGTAAAAAAAAAGCTGCTATGCAGTCGCACAGAAGCTGCTGCTGGCTAAGGAAAAAAATAAAACTAAATTCAAACCTGAACTAACTTCTGTTCATCTGACTCTGTCTCAATCCTCTTGCAGAAAAAAAAGCTAAAGTTTTTTTTCTTTAATGGAAAACAAACAAAATAGAGAAAAACATACTAAATCTTCACAGGAGGGATTTATTTAAAGCTACAATGCAGGTTTTTCTGTAAAATCTGATGCATCTGCAGAACATAATGTAATCTCTGTTTATTTTGCTAATCTAAATCATTCTTTATAAAGATAAAATCTTAAAAACAGACAACTTTAACAGCCACGTGTCCATGGTGACATCACATAAAGCATGAGGCGACCCGTTTGAGGACAAACATTTGCGTTTAACTTAAGAAAATATGACATTTCCTTTATTCATATCTAATTTAGTAATTTCCATAATTTATTTACTTTTCTTACTTTCATTCACAGCACTTAGAGATGGACTACCTATGTTAAATGTGTCCTATAAACATTATTTAGTGTTTTATTTATTTTAATTATTATTATCTCCAGCGACAGTCTGGTGCCTCATGTGATGCCATTATACAGCACAAAATCAGACACTTTTTACTTTCATATTGTTAAAAATCTTATTGTTTTTCCTTCATATTGTTTTTATTCTGCATGCCATCTTTGTATTCTCATCAGAAATATCAGTTTTTAATGTTTTTTGTTTTTTAAATGGCCCTAAAAAGATTGAAGTTTAAACCCAAAAGAAGGAATGTTTGGTATAGAAAAGCCAAACACTCACATGCCTCTGTAGCAAACAGCCTTCGCTCCGGACTGTTTTCTAATCCAAAGATAAAATATGATAATCGGATAAAAGTGTGAATGTGGGAGTGCTGCTGATTCTCCATGGATCCCTGTGTAGCATCTAAAGCTGTTCTACATCTCACACCTGCTTTGTTTATTCATCTTCTTACAGTTTACTACCTCTGCTGCTTGTCCTAGTCATATTAAGGCCCATTAATGTTTGCACAGCTGAATGTGTGCATGTTTTCAGTACCTCACAGATGTCCTTGAGGTGTTTAATGTAGTGTCTCTCTGTGCTCATGATCTCATTGATGACGTTAGCCCTCATTTGGTCTCTGTTTTGAAGGGGTGAGCCAAGACACAGGCAGTCATTGGTTGGATCCAGGTGCCCGTTCTGCACCTCGCTGGTCCCTTCGGCCGGCTCTGCTGCTCCGTCCTCCTGGTTCACCCACAGCTGAGGACAAATACGTTCACAAACACACACACAGCCGCCACATAAGAGCCCTTATCAGCACTCTTGGGTTTAATGCATAAATCTAAATGAATGCTTTGCTAAACATATTCAAACATCAAACTGTACATTTAGCATCACAAGTGTAAAAAGCCTTTCAAATAAATTCACTTTTTGCTGCAGTAGCTTAATCTCACATGATGAAAACGTGCGACATGGTTATATCTCCTGTCAGTACTTTGCAAATAGCTAGCAACTAGTCCTCTATTACATATAACAAGATTAAGGCAAACAGAGAAAGGGATCTAGGCCCAGTTCTCTACATCAGCCACAGTCCCTGGTCCTATCTAATGCTCATCCACACTGCCTCCCAGATGCCAATGAAAGAAGGATTTTTCTGGTGAATGTTTCTGTGCTAATACATCCTTAGGTTTTGCATCATGAACCTACGAAAAAAACAACCAATCTTCTGTTTTCTGGGAGACCAAACCAGATTCTACTTTTTAAATCTCCTGATACGTCAAATAGAGGGAGCTTCCCATAAGATCACAGATCCTCCACTTTACTTGACAGTGGGAGTGAGATGCTTTTGATCATTTCCTTCTTTTCCAGGACAGATCCAATGGGGGTAGTTGCTGTCAAAAAGTTCAATTTTAGGCCCCTGCAGAGTTTTGTTACGTTTTCGTTCGCACCTTAAACACCTACAAACTTGATGTAAAACTGAGCATTGGACATTAGTTTTACTTCCTCTTACAAACTTATCTCTGGGTTTCTTTTTAACGTAATTTGTCAGTTCTAGTTGTTTTGCTTTCTTTTGACCAAATGTTCATCAGAATCGTCTTTCTTGAGGTCTGTGAGTATTAAGAGCAATCTCTGATAATACATCGATCCCTTTCATATCAAATAAACTGTCATTGCTCAGGATTGGGTTTGTTGTTTCTTGACTGAATAAGTATAATAAAACTGCAGGGATCTTGTTTTTTGCAGTGTGAGATTATGTTACAGCATCAAAAGGTGGACTTACTTCTTAAACAGCTTTACCAAGTAAATCTACAGTAAAACCTGTCTTTACTAGGTGTTAGCATCACTAAATATTTGCAGTTTACATTTAAATATTCAAACATGGCACTCGCATTTTAGCATGAACATAAATCCCCTCAAACACATAAACACACAATAAATGGACTAAATTCACTTCTTTTACAAAGTTTGGATGATAATAAGATCATTTAAAATGTCAGTGACATACTGCTTATCATACCGGACAGGATAAAAAGTTTCTGTAGAGATTTTAAGCTCAACTTCGGTCCCGCAAGTTGTTATCAAAACCTTCTTTGATGAAGCTATGCGCATGATAAGTCAGGCAGTCTCCTTTACACACACACAGATCCATGTAAAGCTTGCTCCAGTCGCTCATATCAGGGACCAAGTGAGCATGGTTTCATTTGCCCAGCAGCCAACACCTGATGACACACAGTTTGCCAAGAGTACATCAAAGAACCCACGTCTAGAATGCCAAACACAAGATGGGAAATGTAGCGCCACAGACAAGCAGAGTGACAGGTGGTTAGCGCTGGTTGGTAGAGCGGCAGTAAGACTGAAACGTAGTCAGAGTCAATAGTAAAAAAACTATAGAGGAAAATGCTTCTCATTTGATGTAAAGATAATATAAAAAAAACTAATCCTGATATGAAATTCTTTGACTTGAATATATTAGCAGAATTTGACTCTAGGCCAGCCAGAGGGCACTTCAGTCTTTACTTTTGACTCATCAGCAATGCCTCTCTGTTGACCCCTTTGAGGAATGATGGGATAACGCCATGGGTACATTAATGTCTGCTAATGTCGAAGGAACGTTGCGTGGACAGACTGGAGCGGGCGGGTGAGCGGGCAGGCTGGATGGGTAGATGGAAGCTAGGGGAAAAAAAAACGCACCTTTGACGTTGTGTTTTGGAACCGTGGAGTTGCTATGGGGTTGATATAGAAAACCTGTTTTGTTTGGGGCTGAGGAGGGTGGGGTTCCACCTTGGAGAGAGAGAATGATAGAACAGAGAAATACTGTTGGGTTGACAGTCACTCAGCCTGTCTTTCCTGCCCTCTCAGGAATGAATATGAAGGGTGGACAGGTGGGAATGGTGATGAGAAGAGTCTGGAGGGGAGGTGGCCTAAAGCGAAAGAACTCCACCTACAGTAACGTTGCAAGTTCACTACATACTCTTCTTCCCTGGGTGAAGTAATACCTATATTAACTTCTAAAGACATACAATACAATGCGTCATAGAGTATTTCACCCCACTCTAGTCTTATGCAATGTTACAACCACAAACTTTAATGCATTTAAATAATATTTAATTTGATAGACCAATATACAGATCTGAGATCTGTTTGGGTTCCAGCTCTATAATGGGGTCATTTCATACCACTGGAAAATCAATCTCCAACTTTCACCGCTTTTTGAATCATGCTCTCCTGACTGGCCTGTCTGGTTAAGTGGACGACGATGTCTTGGTGAATTTACACTTCTCTCTGTTTAAGATAATGCAACACAACTTTCTCCCCGTGTTCCTTGTTTTTTATGATGCTGTTTATTCTCTAATTTTCTCCCACAAACCTTTCAGGACTGTGGTAAACCTCTGGACATGGTTTACTAATTTAAGTAGTTGAAATACATTTCATTTCCTGGCCTCATCTATTTACAGATCTCATTCTGATGCTGTTCAGCTTGGCGTCCCACACGGCTCGGTTGTGGGGCCATTGATGTTTCTTTTCAACCTGCTTCTGCTTGGTCCGTTACTGCCATTTCCTATCATTGTTATGCTGATGATATCTAGTTGTACATCTCTTTTCCTCCAAAATGAAGTTTCCTACCTCGATATTTTATCAAGCTGTCAGAATTAAATTAGGAGCTGGATCTCTAAAAGTTTTGTCCTGTGCTCAAACGAGAACAGGCTATGTAAGAGCGGTACGGCCATAAGCTCACATGGATATCTAAGGGATACCTGCTGCTCTTATGCTTACGCTTATGAAAAGCAAAACTGTTGGGCTACCATCTAGCTCTGGGACATCTATTCCATATTAGCCAAACAGTACACACAAAAAAATTAAAGATTTTGTCCAACTAAAGGAGGATACCAGTGTCAAGTACTTGTACGTACTTCCATTTTTAAAAACAACCCAATAATCTGAACCGATAGCACTTTTATTATCGACAAAGATCACAGTATCAAAACATTGACGTTTAACCAGCTGCAGCGGTCAAAAGGCCCTTCTCTGTTGGAAAAGCCTCCTCTGCTGCACCTAAGTCAGAACCAAGGTAAAAGTCTGACTTCGTCGGCCTAGCATTTTAGAAAATTAGATCAACACTTTACAATTTGACTAAGCATTTTTTAGCACCCGGATCAGTAGTCGGTATCGGCAAGTACTGAATTCTCAGTATTCGTACTCAATTTAAAGGAATGTGGTATTTCTAGATAAAACTGTGATAAACATCTTTGCAACAGAAAAAATAACTAGTAAGATAAATCAGATCCTCGAGTCTCTTGGTTGCCTGTCCAATTCCTAAGTCAGAGTCAGACTTTACCCTGGAAAATGCGAAATCTGTGGTTCATTCCTGTTTCTACCATTTCTGAGATATTGCCAAACTTAGCCCTGTTGTCTCAACCAGAAATGGAAATCTTAATCCTTTGCTTTTGTTTCATCTCTTCTTGATTTTTGTAAAGTGCTTTAGATGTTTAACTGAAGCACGCGTTGGAGTCTGTGCAGATGCTGATGCTAGACCGGATCTTATGAGATCTGTCACGTAACTCTACTTTTCAAGCAACTTTATTTTAAGATTTTGGTTTCTAAGCTGGCAAACGTTGCACAGTCAGACACCAACTTAGCTGAACGCTGAACTTTTCCATCCCTAAACTCCCATCAGGGCCTTAAGATCATGTGATCAAGACCTGCTGATTATCCAAAACTAGGAACTGAAGGAGACAGAGAGTTTTCTTCTGTGACACTCAGACTCGGTGGCTTCAAATAAAAACATCTTTTTAAATCTGCTTTTGCTTAAATATTGTTCTGTTGCATTTATTTTGTTTATTTGTTGAAGCACTTGGTGAGTTTAATCTTGAAAGGTGCTACATAAAGTAAAGATTTACTCATATTACTATTCAGGGGATTCAGAATAAAGAGGGTTGAATACAAAAAACACCAAATTTTGAAGATTTTTTTATCTTGTGAAAAAATATATAAAGAAAAAATGTATAGAAAAACTCAGCCTCCTTTGATTTGGTCTATCACTGATGTTTATCAAAGTTTGCGGTTGTAACGTGAAAAGTTTGTTCTTTTTATGACACTTTATTTTACAGTGAAAACATTTGGCAATGATTATAATGAAGAACAATAAATCATCCTAATAGATTCCACGCTTTGAAATCACTGTAATTCAGGAGATCAGGCTCTGTGAAAATTTCAAGCTAAGGCACTACAAACACTCAAGCTCCTTTATCAAAGTTTTGTGAGCTTCTGATTAGACCAAGTCTCTTCTCTATGTGACTATGTACCTTTCAGATGAATTAGTGAGAAAGATTCAACTCTAACAAGAAAATTATGTAAACCACAATCATGCTTTAAAACCTCAGTTAAACACCTCTCAGCCATAACATTATGACCACCTTCTTAAAATGATATTTATCGCTTTGCCAACAAAAAAGCTCAGGTCGAACCGAGCATTGAGGCGTTGATCATTAACCAAACATCACGGTGATTTGGAATTGAAGTGTTTTTTCTAAGCTTGCTTCTTGGCACCACATCTCCTTAATATTCAAGCTGTTTATCATTTTTCTCCTGGTTCCTATGTGGTTTATAACTGTGAGTATTAAAGGGACAGGAAACTGGATTTTATATCACTTTATATAATCACAATGTTTTGGCTGCAAGGTGTAAAGTGTTAAGAAACTTAAATCTTTGAAACACTACCAAAAAAAAAAAAAGAAATAGATATTTACAGAAATGTGCAGCAGCTACACCAACCTCATCTGACAATACATTCCTGCATGACTTCTCATAAGCAATGCAAGACGTAAAACCATCACAATCTCCAGGAAAATTAGGTTTATTAAGGAAAGGAGTTAAAGGTGAAGGCAAAATAAGATAAGAACCTCATTAGCAATCTTTGTTTTATTCTTCTTGGACATAAAAGTGCTTAGCTAACTGTTTCTTTATCTCCTAGGTGTTTGGCTGCCCTGAAATAAAGCAATATAAATCTCTGGGTTCATTTACATGCGTGCATTAGTTGATGTGGCCCTGTGAGTGTCTGTTTATCCCTTCCACTCTGTCTGCTCACATGCCAGCATCGGTTCAATGACAGCCACAGCTGCCCACAGCTAACTCACCCGTACGAAGCTGGCAGGGAACCATCCTTCCTCTTCATCAATCTGGCCCCACCACCAGTCCTTGTTGGAGGCGTCCAGCACCTTTATGACGTCACCCGCCTTAAAGGCCAGCTCCCGATCCGCCATTGTCACATGGTCCCATACTGCCTCCGCGTTGACGACCGAACCTCCACTTATCAACTGAGGGAGAAAGACAAGGGATGTGCTTTGTTTTATTCTGGATACATGAAAGCACTGCTATACAAGAATAAAACAGGAGTAAGGAGACATTCATCCATAAAAAGCACCTTTAAACAGTCCATAAATCAAATCTGATGCTCATTATGATGCAGTGATATCCCTCATTTTGGCCTCAACCTTTGTGAAGCTTTTTTTTGTAAACCACTTAGATTACTAATTGATGCACTATTGAAGGAGGAGCACTGTGACAATGCAGCTCATTGCAAATACAGCACAATAGCAACAAAAGCAGAACACTAGAGAACGCTATCAATGGAGAAACAACACAGCTTTCAGAAGCACTATGCATGTCTCTACATTGGGCCATAATTGGCTCATTATCCAGTTAAAACAAATGCAAGTGTTGATGTAATATAACTCCTGACGATGTGAAGGGAAACCTGCATGCTTTCACCAATGTGTTAGCTTATCTGCAAAACAGTCCTCAACTAATCATGAGCCGCCGACTCATCAGATTCCATGTATTGATTACTTAATCATGAATAAATAATGTGTACATCTTGTCGCACAATAAACAAACAGTTAAAGAGCAAAGCTGTGAGAAGAGCGGCATCATCCTTGTTCAGTCAAACCTTAGTCGTTTCATATTTTCTCACTTAACAACAAAGTTTAATCTGGTTTCTTTATGTAGCACTGAATTATTAATCAATAAAATAGATTAATTGATAGAAAAAAGCAGATATTAGATTTATTAAACAACAGGAAACTCAAAATTGGGTAGAAAGTTATACATTTTCTTCAAGACATTTCCTAACAATCTTTTAAGGGATAAATGATGCTGCCACCAGAACCTCAGTTCACTGAGGCCTTGGTGTGTTTGGTGCTTATTGTCTGTCATTCGTTGTATTTTACATGTTGAACAAAGAAGTTTGATTTTACTGTCATATAACCTAAGCAGCATATTTCACATGTCTGCTGAGTGCCTGAGTATATGGTGGAAAACTGCACACTGTTCAACAAATGCTTTCCTCTTAATGCATTTTGTTCTTCATAAGTGATTCTTTTTAATGAACAGATCACTAGTGTGAAAGAACTGAATCTAATCACTTCAATATTAGATTCTTTGCTTTCTGGGTTCAATCACTAAGGAGTGGTAATATTGCCTGTTGTGACTCTCATAATAACTCAAGATTGACCGCACCGACCTGCTGGACACAAAGAGAAATGCTTGTAATCCACAGATCAGAACATGAATCCTTTGTGCTGTCAGTGACTCAAGATTTGCAAACATCCAGGGTCTTCAAGTTGTGATTCGAGAGCTAATAGTCTGCTGGAAGTGCCGTTGATTTACACACTCATATTATGCACATATCAGGAT
>JAUZNJ010037203.1:0-11549 GCA_034780135.1 Jordanella pulchra | reverse complement strand
AAAAACTTAAAAATATGGTACCTCTAGATAATGGGACCAAAGGGACATTAAAGATGTGTCCACTAATTAGCATCACAGGTCAGTGACCCTATATATAGGGCTACAGGTAGACACTGTGCTGTTTGGTAGTGATGGTGAGATGAAGCCTCATGAGGTCTTTGAACCATTTGGCGAAATTGCTTCAACAAATCACTCATTTCATGGAGGTTTATGTGAATGTGACACAACCTACAGAATAGTGCATCACTACATTTAGCATTATAATCTGTAATGTTTGCAAAGTTTTTTATATTTAAGTTGCTTTGAAATACTTCATAATGTTTATGATTACATTTTTTAAGGTTTTGTGTGGGTAAATTGTCTTAGAAAATAATAATTTTTTAAGTTATGTTGTTTTCTGTCATTTAGTGGCATAAACTCAAGCAGACAGTGAAGGTGTTTGTGCCACTTGGGTAATGATAAGCAAAATTAAAGGTGTTAGTTTTATTCAAAAACAGTCGTTTTTCCACAGCTTTTTTGGTTTGTTCCGGATCGAATTTATGTGTCTATCCAATCTTTTGGTTGAAATAACCAATCTAATTTAGTAGTATTTTAACAAAACTATATTGGTAAAAGGGCAAACCAATACAGGTTAGTCAGTTTGACCAAAATACTGGATAAGTAGTACAACTTTCAAAAGCCAGAAGCAGGGGTTGAATCAGCAACCCGTCATGTGAAAGATATAGTGCTACAGCAAATGCCACTATCATCACCAACAGCTTAAAGGAATTTAATACTACTTAAACAACTAGATTGATTGTTTTTCCAACCAAATTCTTCTTGGTTTATCCAAACTCTATGCAAACACTCAGCTGACCTGAACTCTTCCACAAATTCCTACATCTTGCCTGAATACTGAAGCAGTTTAAATGCGATCTGAACCACTTCCTGAAGCTGTCATGTAGTATTGCGATAGCGAGGCTTCCGACATCATTGATTTAAGCTCCTCCCCTGCTTGAAGCAAGCCATGATACGTGCTTTGCGGAAAACGTCCCTTCCACTACTAAACACACCCCTCGAAGCCTTGGTTCATCTCATAACAACACTACTGTTTGGTGACATGGTGTGTACCACAATTAACATGGACCAGAGGAAACAAAGGAAAGATTTGTCTCAGGAGACAGAAAGAAAATGATGGAGAATCATGTTAAAATGGTAAAAGCATGGTAAAATCTCCAAGCAGCTTAATGTTACTGTGTCTACAGTTGCACATGTTATTCAGAAATTTAAAATCCATGGGACTTTAGTCAACATCCCTGGACATGGTGATGGGAGGGACAAATAAGAGAGATGAATGATGTCAATGGTAACAAAAGGGCTCAGAAAAAAACGTAAAGAAATTGAATGTGAACTACAGGCTTAAGGAACATCAGTGTTAGATCACACCATCTGTCACTGTTTGAGCCAAAGTAGACTTAATGGGAGATAACCAAGGACACCATTGTTGAAGACAAATCTTAAAAAAGCCAGACTGGAATTTTCTAATCATTTCAACATCTGGGAGAATATCCTTTGGACAGATGAGATAAAAATTGAACTTTTTCCCAAGTTAACTCAGGTCTTTGTTTACAGATTGAAAAATTAAGTATATCAAGAAAAGAACTCTGTCCCTACTGTGAAACATGGAGGAGGCTCTGTTATGCTCTGGGGCTGCTTTGCTTCATCTGGCAAAGTGTGTCTTGATTCTCTGCGGGGTGCAATAAAATACCCTCCAGAGACTATCTGTCATGTTGGGGTTTTTTAGCTTTTTAGCCCACATGCAGAACACCACGACACGAGAAAAGGTTGAGTATGAAACTGAGTTTATTGAAGTACTTGAAGAACTGGAACGCCTGAGCTGTGAAGCCAGTGAGCACCGGCTGTGCTGAGGGAGCAATCACTGGGGAGGAAGACAGACTGGTGAGTTTAAGTTCCGTGGGAAAAAGGGAATCGTTGAGTCCTTTGCGTGAGTGTGAATAGTTCTTACGGTAGTCAGATGAACTGAGTTTTTGGAGAAGGAGATCTGGATGATCCGGAGGATGTCTTCTAATGATCCAGTGAAGTGAGCGGTGGGGGAGCGGACAGGCAGACACAGACCAGACGGAGAGCCGGAGGAGTTTTCCAGGAGATGCCAGATGGAGGAGAATGGATGCCACAGAGAGTCAACGGAGGAGAGGGAAAGCAAGAAACTCCTCTTATACACCGGCTGATGAGGCTTGATGGAAGGCAGCTGCGTCAGACCGTGCTCCAACTCTGTGCAGGAACCACCTAGTGGAGGAGGATGGGAAAAGCAACCCAGCCACACAGCTCACAGAGAACAGGATAATCCGGATCATGACACTATCTGGGATTCTAGAAAGAAATGTGGTGCCATGTTTCAGAAAGCTTAGTCTCAGTTGCAGGTCATGGGTATTTACCAGGATGATGACCGAAAACACTCAAATAACAGCCAAGAATGGCTAAGAGGAAAACACTGGACTATTCTAAAGTGGCCATCAATGAGCCCTGATCTAAGTCCTACTGAGCATCTTTGGAAAGAGCTGAAACATGTCTGGAAAGGGCAGCCTACAAACATGAGACAGGTGGAGCAGTTTGCCCATCATGAGTGAACCAAAATACCTGCTGTGAGGAGAAGTCTGATAGTTACAGGAATTATCAAAAAGTTGTACAATAAAACATTAAATTAAATGTACCATCACTTTTTGTTCAGGCCTGCTTCATGAGTATATTTCTGAAAATCATTATATTGAAGCATGGTTGAATGGTTGATGTATCTCTTTTGGAGAATTATTAGAGACAGTCCGTGACTAGGCCCCTTTAATTAATGTGGTTTAGACTTAATTTGATCTATAATTTCCAATTTTGCCAAGAAAAGCTGTCAAATATCCATCTAGAGATAAGCTAATTGGACATTCTTTTTAAGTCTTGAATTAGAGAGTGACACTAACATTCAAACTTCTGTTCATTTTTTTTCTTTGTTTTATAATCATTGAAATCTGAATTAAAAAACAAACAAACATTAAAAGCCCAACAATGATACAGCAGCCATTGAATGGTGAGATATTCATATTAAAGCCAACAAAATACAAGTGAATATTCATTCTAAGGGTCAAACAGGTCATTGGATCACATAAGGCTTTAAAATGAAGTATAGCAGATAACAGTGCAGTCCACCCCTCTGTCCTCTCACTGGCTAAACTAGTCTAATTAGATATGTGTAACTGACACAATAATGACACAGCTGTACAAAATCTCGGCACGTACGCACTCCTTGATAGTGTCTTATCTTTGTAATTCATCTGCTTATACTGTCACAGTATAATAAAGTTACCTCATATTGAGACCAATGAGCTACCAACTTTGTACAGACATTGATGTTCATTAATCAAATACAGTTATCGGAGTCATCTAACATCATCTCTTTGTTAGGCAAGGTAATGGCCAATCAATAGTTCCTTTTAGACTTAAGCTTAAATGGATGAGAGTTCATGAGTTTACTGTATCTCTTGAACTTAGTGCTAAATACTTTATGACGGTTAATAAACATAGCTAACAGCTAACTTAAAAAAACCCCAAAACAAAAAGTATTTTGATTTTTTTAATCATGATGCTATGTTCTCCCGAGATGCCATCTTTAATTATTGTGCCAGCAGAGCAGAATTCTGTTATTTTATAATGAGTGTTTGACATATTTTTAAGCATTTAATGGATAAAAACAGGATGAAGATGTGTAAAAATGAAATGATGTTTATTGTTCTCTCGTGATGGCCAGGGTTACTGCATCACAGACATCTTGTATGCAACAGCCAGCGCTGTGAAAGATTACATACAATAGAAATACAGGAAAAATAAAAATCCTGAGTTTTAATCTAAACATTTTTATCTTATAATAATATAAAATACTTTCCTTGTTGCTCTATTCATAAGAACACATTTAAAAACATGCCGATTTAAAAACTCTTCTTAGAGTGTAGGATTCTCTGTAAATAAGTTACAAGCATCACACTTAAAAACAGCAAAACTCTAAAGCTTTACATCCCTTACTTTGAATGCAAACAGAACAAACAGAACCTTTTCAGGTGAACTGTACAGATATTGCTCACAATCGTCGATAAATTTCAACAGGTTTAAGACAGTTTTGAGTGGCATGAATCAAAAGTGAAAACTGTTATAAAAGAATGATTGAGAACAAAGCTCTTCGTTACATAAAAGTTGTTTTTTTCTCCTTCTTTAGATAACAAAAGAGAATTTGATAAAAAAAAAAAAAAATTAACACAATTTCATCTTTTTATAAAAGCTCCAATGTTTGACTATACGCCATAACTTTACAAAAGTATGGTTACACAGGTTGTGGAAAGACAGGAATGTTGTTATTGGAAAAAAAAAGGCTCTCCTAAGGCCCAGCAAACAAAAGGCAGATTCCATCCACATCCAAGCCTATTCATGCATTCATCCTGTGCTCCATGTTTGCCAAGTTCAAACTGGGCACAGATAAAACCATTCCAATTAGCAGACTGTCCGTTTTGAACCGGTCTAGTCCTGATTGTCAGGTGGGTTGCGTAGTCATTGTGGGTACACTTTTTCATGGTTTCTCAGCAGTTTCCCTTGGATCAATTTCATGGCATTGTTGTTCTAAATGTCTAAACGTCTTCATCGGCTGGAGCCCCTTCATGCAACGTCTAGTTGTTCTCTTGTGAAATTGTGGTCTAAGAAAAGAGAGAAAAATAAATAGTTCCATCATATTATTGAGGTGAATTGAAGTGCATTTAAATAAAGCTATTTTATATATTTCAGATCAAACTAATGCTATTATCAATGAACATGAATAAAGACAAAATACTGTTTCCAAAATTATAATTTCATTTATTAATGGAACTCCCAATCAATATAACAAGATATTTTTTTGTCAGCATATTTTTAGATATTGAATTATTTCCATCTCAATCAGATTCCAGTTTGAGCTTTGACAAGGTAACTTCCAACATTTTCTAAAGAAGGGTAGAATCCATGGTTGCAGCCGATAGTCCATGTTTTAGAGCCAGTAAAGCCTTGCACTGCTGAAACCATGTTTCTCTCATTAAAAGGTTATTTTTCTCTGAAATGTGCACGTTTTAAGTCATCTATATAGGGATAAAAACCTGCCAAAAATGACCACTTTCATCTTATTAGTCCACAGAAATTCTAAGAGGCTTTGCAAATATTTAAGATATATTCTATCAAATTATGGATAGTCTCTCCCTATAACTACATTGAAACAACTTCCCAACATCTCCAAGATATCTAATGTCAGGGGCTTTCTTTGTAGTTTGATCTTCGGGATATTTTGACCCTACTTTATGTTGCAGATTAGTTATACTGTGAACGAATCCCTGATTCAAAGAGCCTGCCTTTAATGAGGCTTGGGTGTGGGAAGAAAATTCTTCTCAAAAAGTTAGTCAAAATTGATTATTTGTTTAAGGGGGGTATCTTTTTCACATGATTAAAATCATTATTTGAGAACAGCTGTTTGCATTCACTCTGGGGGAATTTGACTGATATGATTTGTTATTTTAAAATATCTCAAACATTTCCATCTGACAAAGGCAAAAACTGAAGACACCTATCAGAAGGTTAATACTTCAGAAGCCGTTTGGAGCATTGGGTGTATATTAGGTTAAGTTCATTGTGTGCTGATGCTCAGTTCCTTATCTTATCTGTCCTGTTTTGTGTTGCAATCTATTGAACCAACTTAAAGGTTTTATGGTCAAGGTATGCTTATATAACCAACAGATCAGAGATAAGGCTGATGTCAGCGGCAGCATGGCTAAGACTAACCAGATGATCATACTGTTGGATGCTCTAATTTGTCTGATATTTTTATGAACAGGCTTTTGAACCAACTCTAACATTAAGACGTGTTTATTGGTCAAGTGATTCATTTAAGTCTATGTTTGTTATGTACAATTAAAGCAGATTGAAACCAGTTAGCAGTAAGCACCTACTGGTTAAGGGGGCCGCTGTTTGAAGTTCTTTTGGACTCTGTCTAATTACTATGATAAGAAACCAAACACCTTTCATTTTCCTCTCCAAGAACATTTTTTTTTTGGGAAAGTCTGTGTCTAAAAGTCTTCCGATGTATGGTGTCTGTCTGTTTTTTTTTTTTTACCATCCTTAAATGTATCAAGTGATTATCATTGTTGCTTTCCTGCTGGAATAAACTCAAATCATCCCCAGTAGGATCAACCTTTACTTCCAGTTAATAACTATATATTTATAAAATTTTTATAGGGTCTGATTCCTCTTGGTTAAAGTTAAATTAACCAAAATTATTACGTTTTTGCATATTTGTAGCTTTCAATGTACAGCAGATACTCCTGATTGAAAAGGTTTGTTAAGACCGAATTAAGTTTAAGGAGGACGAGAGATATATATAAAAAAATATTTATAAAAACTTTAATCAACTGCATATACTTATTTGCTTCTTTGATTCTATTAGAAAACGGATAAAGATGGGGGGGGTATGCTTTAAGATACAAATTTGGACAGTCTTGTGAGTTTTTTTGTACTAAAATGTGTTTAGTACAATGCATTATTAATAGTGTTCAAATTAATATTGAATGATGATAATATCTTTTAAGATTTCACAACTGATCCAATGAGTTAAACTGGGCTTTTATTAATAACCAATACCAATATTCTAGCTGTTTGTGTATGTGATTTAGGAGAAGGATGAGAGTGTTTGCCATATAGTATTCACCTCAGCGTGACAATGATAGTGATGCAGGGCAATTTCAGACAGTGTTTAACTGAAGCAGAGAAGCAATGTCAGCTTTGTGGATGTTTTTTCATGTTTGAAAATTTCTTGTAATTATCAGTCAGCAGACATGGCAATAATATTGGTATTGGATATCACTGTCAGATTAAGTTATCAGGTCAGTGCGTCGCTGATCTTTAGCATTTTTCTTTTATTTTGTGTTATACGAGTTAGATTCATTAGACACAATTATTTTATATACTTTAATATGTTTTCCCTTTAAGATAAAGTATTTTTGAGTTTAAATTAATTATGCTGAATCGGCAGGTATGAGCCAAGAGTAAACCATGTATCGAAGTTAACCAACAAAAGGCCTGATCAGGTATTTTAAAACCATCAATCAGAAGTGATATTTATCAAAAATACCAGTTCTTTCCTAGTTTATCCAGCAGTTATTAAAACTTGACACACCTGTAGGTAGGTTTGTAAATAATAAGGTTAGTACAGAGCTACTTACAAGTGGAGTCCTTTCACCATATTTGCTCCAGAAGGTCATCTTCACAGTGTTCTTGTGTCCTGTTCGCTGGTCAAAGGTCTGGCAGGTTTCAAACGGGGGGCTGTAAAGGTGCAAACTCACAGCACACTCTGTGTGACTGACATTTTCCACACGATGCAAACCAATAGAGTCTAAAACACATAGAAATAGACAAAAACATGCTTAGAGACAGCATAACTAGAATGTGTGAGACAGAGCTCTCAAACATTGTCAGCTCAAAGCAGACATAACATTTAGGCTCCATTTGCTCTACAGCAGTGATTTGGGATGGAAAACTAAATGGTAATCATTTATTTGGGCCACAAATAACTGGGAAAATTTCTTAGACACATTATATCAGCATCTCTCACATAACAGTTAAAATAGGGAATTTGGTTTATACAACTCCAATACATGAATGATAATGCGCAACAGCATACGACACCAGACACAATAAAAACAAAAAAGAAAAGAACAAAAACAAACAATGCCTTTTGCTTTCTTACCATTGATATAGGCAACCTTGTTTTCCTGGAGGATTCTCTGAGATTTTTGCACCATGTCATGTGATTTGCGATCCGGCCAGTCGAACAGCGTCTCCTTTAGCTGCCCCTGCAGCAGCTTCATGAAACAGTGGGAGTCTGTGTGGTCGTGGATACTACTGCAAGGTGTCAAAGAATACATGTATACAGCTTTAGGATGTATCGGCACCAATCTTAGATATGTAGAAAAGTGAAGGTTGGACAGTTTTCTGACTTTTGCAGAACTGAAGTAAAAACTCACAGCCAAAAAAAGAAAAAAAAAGCTGTAAAATAAAAGCATTTTTAGTACTTGTTTCTATTGTTACGTTTTAGTGGCTTTAATTGGATTATTGTGTAAAACCACTAATTTGTATTAGTGTCTTTATTGCCCTTTGCTTCAATTGACACTTATGGTGGTGATTAAAAGTAGTATATTTTTGCATAATGCACTTATGTAGTGATTTTACTAATAACTATAAAGGATACATTTTAGTTATTTGGTTATTTTGTTTTAGAGGAAACCCACCTTCCATGTCCTTCGCCCCAGCAGAGAATCATGAGGTTGAACTTCCCATTACCCTCATCAACCAAATTCCTAGTGTATCTGCAGGACAAGAACAGATTCATTAAATTAGAAAGGAGAAAAAGGCTATAATAAATTGGCTTTGTTACTGTGAATTTATACAAACGAGAGTCAAAAGTATCATAACATACATTTAATAAAAACCAATGGCTATCTTTTATTTTGTTTACACACAAATACTTAATTAATCAATTATCTATAAATATATATAATTAATTGTACAATATCTTAAATACAAAACTGTAATTCAAAAGTAATATTTTATTTAAAGAAAATCTAAGGATTCTGTAAACATAAAACAATAAAGCACAGCAATATTTCAGACAATTATAATTTAAAATCCCTAATAACTGATTTGTGGGAAATCAAAAAAAAAGAAAAATACTGAGACTACTTCTATGAATATTAATAACAATTCCTTAAAAAACAGGAAAAGTTTATAAAACATACAGCTTTTAGATACAAATGCTTAAAGTAGGCCTATTGTGCGTCACTAACAATTAAAAGTTATATCAAGCGCGTCTCTTTTTTTTTTATGTCTCCTAAATATCCACCACATTCAATTTTTCTGTATCTGAAAGACATATATCATTTGCATTCTCTCTCACTCTCTCTTGCGCTCTCTCTCTCCGTAAACATTGCGTTATTCAGTTGTGCGAAAGCCTCCAGTTTCCGTAGCTTCATTCTTGTAGCAGCAACAATCAGCGGGTGTGTGTCTGTCCGGGCTCTTGATTGGATGCCCCCCTCATCAGCCCTTCATTGAGTCTAAATCAACCCAAACACTATCTGCGGTAGAGTCATGTTTTTTCTTCTTCTCTACCTCTCTCCTTTCAGCAGCATTTGTTTATTTTAGCGCTCTAATTGGACCAAGGGGTGAATTCTTAATTTTACTGACAATTGTTGGTATACGATTCAAAATAAAACGGAGTCGGAATTAATTATGCAAATAGGTCCTTTTTTATTTAAATAAGGTGAACTGAAAGCTGTTCCACTAGATGGAGACAACAAATGGCTTCTTTCATTCAAAGTTTTCTTCATTTGTGAAGAGAGGTTGAAGAGAGAATAACAAACTTTTCATAACAGCTTTACCCACTTTTTAAAAAAATAAAAAACTAAATAAAAAAAAATGATGAATTAAACCAATTAAAGTAAACAAAATCATCAAAGGGCCGATCGGAGGAAACAATGTACAAATATATCTGGTAATTAGTCTCTTTGCATACACGGGATTTTTTAAATACATATTTTATATTACCTGTACTGGTCAAACTTTGCATACTTCATCCATTCGTGAGGCTTGCTCTCGTATGATTCCATGATATTTTGAACCTCCTCTACATTAATGCAGTCACTTTCGAAGATCTTATGCAGGATTGCAATCAGCTCGTCCAGAGTTTCGGGCTTCACTACTTCAGTTTGCTCCATGTCTGTGATTCACAGGATAATCTTTTTTCCCCGTTATATTTACCTTGAATAAAAACTTCTGATTTATCTCCTTTGTCGGGAACTTTTATAGGCTGGCACAGCAATTTGGGGACGCGCTGGTAATGGACTGTACCATCATGGAAAAGAAGGTGAACGCCCGCCACCTTATAAATGAACTTTTCCATTACTGCTTGTCAGATGGTTCTGGAAGTAACTGGGTGCATATTTTTTGACAGTCCTTGTTGTAAGTATATTTTTTGAGCTTTTAAACCAAACTAATACTACTTTCTTTCATTACCAGTTTGGGCTAATCCATGAGTCTAATTCCACCACGTTGTCAGAAACACACCCTCCACCCCCCCTTTTATCTCACTCTCTCCCAGGCATTTCTCTAACAATAGATTTGCACCCTGTGTTTGTGCCGCCGCTCAACAGAAAATCAACAAACATGCTGTCCAAGATGTGCACCAAACAACAGGGGGAGGAGGGGATAAAGGTGGAAAAAGAGTTGGAAAAAATGGGTTTTATGCTCAAAGCTTTCACATTGAAATCAAAAACCTACATTTCCAGTGATAAAGCATATTCATTGGTTAGAATGGCACAGATTTTGGAAGTTTTATATAAAAGTGAGAAAAAGAGTGTGAAAAATGCAGTAAGGCTCTGTGAATAACAGGGAGGTGAAGCAACAGAAGCTTTGCCAATTCAAAATCCACAATGATATTAATATGCATAATCTCTTTCAATTTATAGATTAGGGAAATGTTTTGTTGGATTGGGAAAATTGGGAAAATTGCAGTGGATTGATAGTTTGGACTTATAACATATTTTATTCCCAAAGGGAAAAAAATCGAATTACCTGAAAAATGTATTTCAAAAATATCAAAATTTATCTGTAAAATATACAGACATAATTATAATTAAACATAATAAACTTAAGATATTTTGTGAATTGGTACATTTCTACAGCTCAAAGTGTCACATGTTTTAGCTTGCTCTTCTATGTTAATATTGGACTGCGAGGAGTTTTTTTCTGACTTGTCTGACATGCTGTTTTAGTTCCCCCAGGTTATGCAACCTTGTCATAAACTTTCTCTGTAGGTGGAACACATTCATTCCCAAACCTTCCAGTCACTTGGAGTTTTCCATCTCTTTCCCTCCCTAAAACCCCAACAGTGTGAATCAGATAATTTTTGGGTGTGTGTGCAGAAGACAAAATGTTATGTTTGCTTTCTAAATGCTACTGTGTATATTTTGCCAAGAAATACAAAATATCATGTTAGTGGTGCTTTAAATGTAATACAACAAAACTTTAAAAGAAAAAAAAAGTTCCTTTAAAAACCTCAGAATAGTTCACTATATATTATTTATGAATAAAATGTTTCAATGGTTTGGACTAGATCTAGTACTGCAGCAGGAAAACATTGCACTTGTTTTCAGTCATACAACATATGGCACCATGTCAGAGGAAAAATCCTCCCTGGCTGAGGATGAATCCAGGCCACTATGTTTACCGGGACCATGAGAAGTGGAGAACTTTCTTTGAATGAGAGCTTGAGCCAAATTTTAGCCACAGCTGCCACATCATCAGTCCCAGATGTTTTGAAGCGCCCCCTGCTGGTTGACAGAAAAAGTCTGCTCCAGGGACCAACTGAAACCTACAGTCCTGCTCACCATTATTGGCACCCATGACGTTTAAGTACATATAGTGGAATATTTTCTGAAGGAAATTCATCA
>JAUZNJ010037202.1:0-11549 GCA_034780135.1 Jordanella pulchra | reverse complement strand
CAATTGACCTAACAGTCATGTTTTTGGACTGTGGGAGGAAGCCGGAGAACCCGGAGAGAACCCACGCATGCACGGGGGAGAACATGCAAACTCCATGCAGAAAGACCCCGGACCGGGAATTGAACCCAGGGCCTTCTTGCTGGCAACAGCTCTACCAGCTGCGCCACCGTACAGCCGACAGGTTAAATAATAACTATCAATTTCAGAATTACTTCATGAAACAGGTGACAATAGTAGAGTTACTGGATTGTCAGATGGTAGTGTAGAAAGCATAGAAAACACAAACTTACTGTTAGTATGCTATGAAGGTCTATACACCGTGTTTTCACTTTTAAGACCTTTGTTTTGCTAAATTTGTTGAAAATGTCCTACAATTAAAGGAACACAAATATGGCAAATCTTTTTGAAGCTGATTTTCATTTATTTGAGCACATGTCAGAGGGCAGCTAATTATGTTAGAAAGGCTGCAAGGTACACAGCACATTGTAGTGTTTCTTCACGTTGTTTTGGCAGGGAAAAAGACAACTTTCAATAATTATATCTAAAGATCTATGCTAATGTCTAAAGCAAAAACTATTGTCAAGCCAACTTGACGGATTGCTTTGTATTGTAAATTAAACATGCAAGTTGATCTTGTCAGTTTTAGTAAAAGTCTTGTTCTAAAGGTACTAACCAGAACCTTCTTGTTCTTTATCTCCTCTTTCCATTTTTCTTTTTATCTTTGATTTCGCATCATTCCCATTTCCTACATAGAAGTCCTTGGGTCGAGGAGAACTGCTGCTCTCTTTGTGCTACCAGTCTACCACCAACACTTTGACTGTGGTAGTCCTCAAAGCTCGGCATCTTCCCAAGACTGAAAACAACGGTCCTACTGGTATGTAAAATTAGTAGCAATAGAACATCTGTACCCACAAACACAACAACAATTTCTGTGGTCTTTATTTAACATTACAAAAACTGTTTCTCACATTACGGGGCTTTTAAAGCTATTTAAATGTCAACATTACTGCACCAAAGGAATCTGAATAGGATATGACCTGGATCACTTCAGTGACAAGCGCACTCAAATATGAATATACTGGTTGTACAGCCAAGATGTTTTGTTATGTTATCATCTCTAACATCCTTCACTTCTGCTTTATTGATTGTTTTATTGATCCAGCTCGGGAACAACAGGCCACTAGTTAACTGCTGCAAGGATGGATATATCTTCATTGCTGTTCTTGCTTCTTCTGTATTTTTTCTAACTATTATTTTCATCCTTTTCTCTAGATCCATATGTCAAAGTGAACATGTATCATGGAAAGAAGCGCATATGCAAGAAGAAGACCCACGTGAAAAAATGCTCTCCCAACCCAGTCTTTAATGAGCTTTTTGTGTTTGATCTGCCCTCCGAAGAGGGTTTGAGGGACACCAGTGTAGAGCTGCTTCTGATGGACTCAGACAATGGATCTTCACGCAACCCCAATACTGTTCTTGGGCGTCTGGTATTGGGAACATCGGCAGCAGGAACAGCCGGTGAGCACTGGAGAGAGATCTGCGACCACCCACGTCGCCAGATTGCCAAATGGCATGCCATGTCAGAGGAATAGATAAGATGAGGTTGTTGTTGAGTCTCTTACCCATAGCTAAACTGGTGCAACCTTGAACGTTATAAAAATGAGGATTGGCAGGATGTGATGTCTCATCAGCCCGGACTCATTGGACATTAACTAAGAAAATAGGGGTTTGAGTAAAGGGGTGGTAAAGACAAAAAGAAACAAATTCAAGGAGACAGACTTTTATGAAAAGGGGAAGATCATATTTCAAGTGATGTCATACTTCAGTCATTCATGAAATCTCTTATGTTTGAAGTTTTGGGGATTTATTTGGAAGGCGGAGCGTGTTAAAGTTAACCCTATAGCTTTAAACAATCCCAAAGACTGCAACTGAGAGTCCCTTGTTAACATACAAATTTATCATCATGACAACAACAAACCTACAGTTCATGTTTGCATTGCAGAATTACCGAAATGTTGCTTTTTCACTTTCCTTTCTTCTACTGTTCTACCTATGCTCACTCTGCTTCTCATTGTAGCTCTTCCTCTTATAGTTAGGAACCAATAGACCATCGTATTAACAACAGAAAGAACCAAGTTTGCTCATACTGTAAAAAAATGTTGACTATTAAAGAGTATTTTATAATGCCAATGTTTCATTATTTAATTATGTATTTTATTTTTGTCACATTGATTTTAAATCTTCTAGTTAATTTGTCGAAACTTGTTTTTGTAGCTCTAAATGTCATTTCATATATTGTGACCAAGACAAAAATCAGAGCCTAAATTAGGTGGTTTATCAATGGACTGGAACCGACTGAATGCACCGAGTACTGTGGTGTAGCTGTGGATGCAATTATGTGTGTGCCTGTTCTTGTTAGTCTTTTCCAGGAAAGAATGTATGCAGAGATACAGCTTTTGTAGCGTGTGGATGCAAGTCTCACAATGTTAACTGTAGGTGTTCTTTTTTTCTTTTACTGTGAGCACAAACAGAGCTGATATGTAAATGTATGTAACTTAACATAAAATATGGCAAGTTCTGAGAAAAATACCTCTGAAGTTTTGTTTTATTTTACTCCCTGTGGTATTGAGAGTGTGTATGTTTTTTTTGTGTGTGTTGTTATTACTGTATGTATTTATCTAGACAAAACATTAGATGGCACTGAAATCGGAGGTTTCATTTAAAATTGGGGTCAACTTGCACCCTCTCTAAGCCAAGGACCAGTACACCACTGACATGAGACATAGCAGGAACCAAAGGGTCAATGAAGGCCAGGACCCAGTAGGCTTAAAAAGCTGTGCCCGCATATCTTACTTCTCCATCCACAACCTCCACACAATGGAACAGCCTGCATTAACAAACTGTCAAAATACAAAAAAAGGGCAGTCCCATATGATTCTCATGTTGGCAAAATACCCCAAAATAAGCTTTGAGAAGAAGGAAAGAAGAGAGCCAGTCGAGAGTTCATCAAGATGGAGGAGGAGATGGGTAGGAGTTGGGTCGAGCTGATGAGCAGGAAGTTCTGAGGTGGCTTGACTTCATGAATGGATACGAAAAACGACAATTGGCTGGTGCGGCGCAGCGTTCTGGTCCTGATTGGCTGCGGCAGGGGCGTGGTAAGCGGCTGATGGGGATCAGCTGTGTTCCGTCTCCCAGCTTGAATTGTCGCCTAGGCTCCATATGTGAGTGAGTGTAAAATTTAAATTAGAATCAGGTTTTGTGCTTTTGATGCTTAAAGTAACACTAAACAATAGAAAAAAGCTTGAATGGTATTTTAGTGCCATTCAACTACTCAATTTTATTCAATCTCATTGGTCTTTTTATACCCTTAATGCAGTACACATTTATTAACCTTCATCACAAGGATGACATCACTGGGACCATTTCCAGTTTCATGATGTAATAACTTCTGAGTCTCTAAGTGCTCAAGTATGAAGTCATCAGGCCTGAATTCAATATCAGCTAAGTGGTTGAAAGAAAGCCCGATCGTTTTGGCATCCTTCTTCTCTTTCTTTGGCATCATCTTGCTCCCCTTAATTTATTTTCTGAGTTACTTCAGGTTCAATCAGATGCTCTAAGCTGGCTTCAGAAATCTAGGATATTCTTTTATGGTGTTATTACCAGTGTTTCTCACATGACCCCCCCTACCTGATTTGTTTCTATCCCAAATAAGTCCTTTTAACACAGCTCTAAACTATGAAAAAATTAAGTAATTCCTTTGTTGATAGCTCAGCACCAACATTTTAGTTTTGGTTGTTTGTGGTTTTGTCTAGGAGGTATTCTAGAAGATTCTTGATCAATTGCTGAGGAAGCTGGAAGATAACCACACAATGCTACATGCAATGCTATGAATTTTAAGACAGAAACTTACCAGTATTAGCCGGTTTAACCCTCTGGGCTTCCACCGATGCGTGCCTTAAAAAGTCTGAAAAAGCCTTACATGTCAATACTTTCTGTGTACTATTATGTTGTAAATAGAATACGGTGAGATTTAAGGATTGGAAATTGGTTCCAAATTAATTGTGTAATTCTAACCTTAAAATACAACCATGCCAGGCTTTCCAAAAAAAAGACCATGACATGACCTGTAATAAAAGCTCTCAGGTCCGATTTAGCGAAACACTGCAGTATATGCCTCTACATTAGGGCTGGGCTTAAACCAGTTTGGAACTTTTATTTTTTTCAATTCAATTCAGTTTATTTATATAGCACCAATTCACAGCACATGTCATCTCAAGACACTTTACAAAGACAATTCAAGCAAATCAAACAGTCAGACTAGTTGAAAGTTTTCTATCTAAGGAAAACCAACTGATTGCATTAACGTATTAATTCAACTGTAATCCCTCAAACCACTACCACTGCCTTTTAAAAAATATAACCAACTTATATTTTATAAATAAAATCACCACTCCTCTGTGTATCTATGCCTTACAGTCTTTCATTGTAATTCTGTATAAATATGTTAAGCCAGAGAGAATCTTTCAATATTATATGATGAACCATGAATCTTTGTTTAAGTGTACATGACAATCTTCTTGGCCATCCAGTGAATGTTTAAGAGACTTACCTGATGTGAAGTCAAGCAAACTTGCTGACACAACCTTTGGCTCTGGTTCAACTGCTATGCCCCAAATGATAGGCCCATCAAAATTTCACCAGGAATTTTGTAATTCATTTTACTATTCTGTTTTAGTAAACTTTTACACACACAAACATTGAACACAATTGTTTTGGCAACTGCCAGCAATTTGCCAAATGCAGAAACCTTGCTGGTGGGAATGTGTGTCAATATGCTTCACCAGTATAACAGTTAGCTGTTGATCCCATGGGCTTAAAGTAAAGAGCATAATCAGTGATCCAAACACAAACCCAGTTAAAGAATTCAGGCAGAAAAAGCTGACATATAACTTGACATCTTCTCACTCATGTGTACATGTACATCAAGTTATGAGCAATTATCTAACATCTTTTTTTATAAATAAAGTGCATATCAAAATGTTCATTTCTTTTTTAACTCATTAGGTCATCAGTGTACCTGTTTAGTTGGAAAACACTCAACTCCTCCCGGTTTGCCTCCTTCTCAGGGCATGCTAGCAAAAAAAAAGGGAAGCATCCTTTAGGTCTTGCTCAATGGTCTTGAAGCAAACCAACGCGATAAGGGGGGTAAGTGCTAGGGCTAAATATGATTTATTGTTTTGATTGACCAAAAATTTGTTTGGTTAGAAGGATTTGTACCTATGTAAATTTTTCATTAAGCGCTTATTGTTGCCTTTGGGGTTTTTTTGTGTAAATATTGTTTATATCTTGTTTTCTGATTTTCCCTAATGAAAATGTAAACTGGTTATAAAGGATGGTTTCTGTCACTGTGAGATAGTGTTAATGTGTACATGGCTTGCAGTTCATAAATACAGACACTAACAAATCTTAATTTTGTAATCTCTATTAAATAGTGAGCTTCCACTGGTCAAAAGTGATGACACTAAAATATGTATAGTGAAGGTATTTTAAGCTTACATGGTCATATATTGATATTTCTAATGTCATGAGGCAAATTGATCAGCAAGCCAAAGCAATGGAGGCAAAAGTCGAAAATATCAAGCGTAAAAAGGTGCAAAAAAGATGCCTGCTTCAAAGAGGGATAAGAATAAAGGATGCATCGAAAACATGCAGGATAGTATATCTTGAGGACCAGTGTTGGAGATCCCTTTTTGCAGGAATATTTACAGTAAAGTTAAAGTAACAGGAACACTGAGGCTCCTCACTTCTGAGTTACTATCAAATAAATCTAGCTTCTTTTTTTTGAGTTAACATATTAAACTTCTGATCATCTGAAGAACAGCCTGCTTAGGTTTATAGGTATTTGGTTTCATTGTATTGTAATTTCTGTTTTTTTAAATCTCAATAAATGTGTTTTTTTATTCAGAAGAACACCATATAAATATATGCAATATTTCTCACGGTACTAAGATTAAAATTCAGTGTATATTTGCATGAAGTACGACAGAAATAAGTGTTTGCCTAGAAGCTCGGATTGTTCCTGTAAGATTGAGTGCTGACTGAGTCACAGCCTTATTTGTCCTTCCCTCCAGGGCTGTTGTAATTTTCCAGTGAGCTCCTCTTTAAAGGCATCTTTCTTCCTGTGTGTCTGTGTGGAGAGATTCATTCCCAGTGCACTGTGGGGATGTAGGGGATGAGTCATCATGCAAAAGACTTCCATCCAAGTAGACAATTAATGTCAGTTAGACCTTTACATATGCTTGGTGTGAGATGTGTACCAACGTCATATAAAAACATAATCCTAAAATCTTTCATGGATGTCTTAAGGAACCCTTCTCTCTAATTACAACAATCAAATACTTCATTTTTGAAATTAAAATTCACATTAATTCACAATACCTTGAATTACCTCATTAGTTTGTCAATGAGGCAGACTATGAGTCAGATTGTGGGAGCACTGAGAAATGGATACCATTATAGAGAAAATGGCTGGGCATGAGAAATCAATGCTACTGAGTCCTATGTTTGCAGTTACATAAAGATTACATAGGAAGATTAAAACTATTTCTTTCCCAGATGAAATACAATGTAATGTTGCATCATGCGGAAGTTTATGAATGTAAAACAGTTTAATAGAAGGAAATGAAACATATTTGGCAGAGGCAGTCAGCTTTATTTTGTGAAAGGCTGAAAGCTGGATGCTTTCATTCCAAACAGCAGGCAGTCTCAGAGATTAATAGCCTTACACAGAAGAATTAATCAGTTGCTTGTGCGCTTAGTTAAAATGGAAATCTGCAGATTCTGACAGCACCATCTATGTGCTATAATAAAAAATGTGGCTGACGTTTCCACATGTAAACACCCACTTCCACCTTTAAAATTAAGAGGTTGTGAAAAATAACACTTCAGCTCCAAAATAATTTGTGACTTCTGTGAAAATAAATCCGAATCGGCTTTAAAAGCCAAAAATTGACATTATAGGATGCTATTTACGTACCAATCACATATTCTCTTACTAGCAAGGACTTTTTTGTTTAGACAGAAAGTCTTTTAGCTTAGAAGATTAAGAGAGGATGTGTGTTTGAGGCATATTAGAAATCATGCCATCACCTTTTGAGCAGTGACCTCAGATTAAGTTGTTTACAAAAAATGTCACCACAATCTGCAGCAGAATGATTGCAGATGATAGCTGAGCAGATGGAATGCGGAGTCAAGCCAGGATTGCACAGCTTGTAACCTGCAATGTTCTAAACTACAGTAGGTTGTGAGGAAGTTAATAAATTATGCTTTCATATTTTGTCAGATTAAATGGACTTCAACCCTACTTTGGATTCAAACTGTGTACATATTCAATGTTTTTGTTTTGCTTTGTTTTGTTTTTGAAAAGCCACAGGTGCAGCATTGAATGGAAGTTGCATCACATGAAATTAATGAATTATTGAATATAATCAAACATAATTGATACAAATGCTATGCAGACAATAAAAATACTGATAGTTTTCCTGTAGCCAGCCTATCTAATTATTCAACAAAACTCAAGTTTTGTTTTGTGCTTTAAAATTTGTTCTGTTGTAACTTTGGTTATTTTCATCAAGCTACATTATTTTTTTTTGAAACATCTAACAGCAGCGAAATCCTGGAATTTAAAGACAACTCTCATTGTTTCACTCCAGATATATAATCATTGATACTGTGGCCTTAATAAACTAGTTCCTTATAAATCATCTTTTTTTGCTGATAACTAAATGAATAGATGTATTATATTTCTGTGCATGTCTAAAAAATTATTTTGACAATTTACTACACACTTGTAAAATCCTACTTTTGTCTCAAAAGCTTTCAGTTTGCTGCCCTCCTCAGGTTAAAATGGGATTACTGCATCTGATTTTTCCTATTTGCTTAGCCAGCGATGTGACCTACATAGGGATTAATAATTTATAATTATCTCTACCTTGGACATGCACTTCCTGCTGTTCAACATTTATGAAAAGGAAGTCATTTTTTTAATATAAATAACTTGTAATTTTTTACCACAGAACCTTTGACTGGAGTTGGGCGGACTGAAGGAGGTTGAATGGTATTGAAGTTGGTTCGACTTCAATCCCACATGATCTGATGTTTTGCAGGTTGAGATGGATACAACTAGGCCAGAGTTTGCAGCAGCAATTTGGACAGTTGTTGCAGTGGTGAGTAACTGCAACAGCTGTCCAATTGCTGAACTTACAGTTTGGCAATGGTTTTATAACCCCGATTAGATTGGTGAATCAATTCCTTGGGTTGGTGACAAACCAACCCAAGGAATTCTAATGGCTGGTTAACATTTAGCGTGCCAATTGAGCTACAGTAAGTTAGCATCCATAAGTTTTCAGTATCCAGTTTAGCATGGTGACTAGAACAGTGTATTTTACGCATTATATATTTTAAGTTAAGAATTACAGAAAACAGATTAGGTAAAAAAGAGATTTGCTTTAAGCTCTAAAGAAAAAAATTGAATTACAAGGATGCTTATTAGAGACAGGGAAGTACATTTATGCAATGGCCTATCCTGCTTCCCTAATTATTAAATAAAATACAAACTTCACAGAGAGCTCTTCGAGAGTCACTTTCACAGCCTTATTGAGTTATAAACCATTCCACAGCTTTTTTTGTGGCTGCCTTTTTTTTGTTTAAACATATTATTCATCATACATTGTGTGTATATATATGATGAAGTAGGATTCTACTATGCATTTTGACTGATAGCTATTTTCCTGGTTTTATTATTTTCTTTGACAGTGACAGCAGCCCTGCTTTCTTATATAGGCTATACAAACCCCTAAACATTTTATTTTATTTATTTATTTCTTTACTTTTCATTCAGGGCAACGTTTTAGTTTTTGGGACAACAGGACCAAAGTGAAAAATGCTGCACAGCCCTGCACAGATCAGGATCTGCTCACAGATCAAAGGTAATCTGCTTTGTGAGATAGTGTACATTTATTATATTTTCTATTTAGTTGATCTACACTCATTTTGCATTTGTTACAAGATTGTTCAAGGAGTATTTTTTTCAATTTTGCAAACATTTTAAAGGAAATATTGGAAATGTCTTCAATCCTGATGTAAACTTTTGTTCCATCAGTTGAAAAATCCATACCCAATCCAGCATGGTGAAGAGTGCCACTGATTTACTGTAGCCTGCACCAATCCAACCAATCAAGAAACAACCTCAGGCTTAACAACCAAGGAGCGATCAAGGAATCGGTGCATGTGTGTTGCCATAGCAACATCATGAAGGCCACAGCTGCCCATCCTTAAGAGTGGCAATAAAATGATAGAGACAGCAAGACCCTGTTGTGTCTGGGTTTGGTTTAAATGTGAAAACGAATAATGTCTTGCTTTGCATGGCTGTCTGCAGATCAACCTTTTACCTTTGCTGTCATGACAATATATTGTTGTAGTGTTTCTGGTGTCGGAAGGAAACAGAAATTCAGGAGATGCTGGGCTATAAAAAAACAATAGTGGAAAGGAAAAGAAGTGTTAGTCTGTAATGCACAGGACCTGGAGGGAAGGGGGCAGAAAATCAGCATAGAAATAATTGTCATGCATTACTCTATGATGAGTTTTCCCATCAGTTGTCAACCTCTTCTCTGACATTCTGTCTATGAGTTTCCTAGAGGAATTTGGCAGTTTTGTTCTAAAGGTATGAAATCAAAAACGAAAATATAATCTGAACACAATATTTACTCCAATATCCTCTGCATGTGTTTCAGAAGGAAAAACAACAAAGAAATAGAGATGTAAAGATTAGGCATCTCATCATTCTGCTGTGAGCAATACCAGCAGGTGGTCCCCAGGGTTCTCTTTGTTTCCCTGATGTCTTGTACCTTTTAAGATCACTCCTTAGAAAGCTACAAGTAAGCAGTAACTAGCTTTAAGCATACCAGAGTGAAAGTTAATATTTTTATCTTCATAAAGTAAAAATGACAACAAGGATGTTGATGGGTTGACTGCTATAAAAGGCCCGATTAGGAGATTAGTAAAACAACAAAGCTGAGTAAAGTACTTTTACCATTTTATTATTTTGCCATTTGATATAGTCATATACAAAAGGGGCCCAAGTAATGTCTCAGTAGAGGTGTTTCCATCAACCTTTTTTTGAGCATTTTGAAGGATTGCATTAGAAGAGCTTGATGAAAATGGCACAGTTTGAATAAACCTACTAAATTTTGTCAAAAAAGTCTAATGTCTAATTCACATTTTCTAAAATGTCTAATTCACAGGTTCACTTATAATTTGCAACTTATTTGAATAGAAACACAGCTTGTCCCATGGCATCCCTAATTTTGACAACTGGGCCCCATTCAAGCTCCCTTCCTCCTTAATCTACCAGTCTATGAGTTCTATCATCCTTAGCAGGGCTCAACTCTACAGCTTCTGCTGGGGTCTGAGCACCAAAAATACCTATATTCATTCATGTTAATAGATGTTCTTAATGTCTTGTCTTCTTGTGAGGCTCTCCAGGTTGAGACAAAAGTGACAATTACCTGAAATTCCATTTAAATATTCCCATATTGTTTTTGCATTCCTTAGTTTTCTCT
Organism: Jordanella pulchra; assembly: GCA_034780135.1. Classification (NCBI taxonomy): domain Eukaryota; kingdom Metazoa; phylum Chordata; class Actinopteri; order Cyprinodontiformes; family Cyprinodontidae; genus Jordanella; species Jordanella pulchra. Next base: position 930 of record JAUZNJ010037202.1, on the reverse strand, counting down.
AGCTATTACTACTGTATGTTTTATTTTATTTTTTTTTTATAATACTATTTTTTCGCCTTTTTTTAGCTGTGAAACATTTGAATGATTGCACTATGGGCATTAGAGGTTACAAAGGGAATATATTAAATAAAATTTGACATGAACTTGTCCCTATTCGGGTTAGTATACAGTTATGAAATCAAACCACATCACAGCTAATTATTGGTGGAAAACAGTATATTATTTATTTTCATATGTAATAAATCAACTGTCGAAGAAAGTATGAGATGTTTCCTAGACAGGCACAACTGATGCATGGTTGGTGAGAAACATTAAATCCCAGATTGCTTTAATGAAATTAATAGAACTCTATAAATACCTTTAAAATGGCCCAAGGGATCTCTAGTAACTCTTGAATGAGGATCACAACTCTTACCATGCCTCTGTGTGCATCACAGAATTCAATACGGTTACCAAACATTTCCCTTTTTTACATCTTATATTTTAAGTTGAGGTTTAGAAAGTCGTTTGTGTTTAATAAAGAAAGAAGCCAATGAGAAATGTCTAATCATAAAATTAATGGCTTTAATGCTGGCTGCCACTGAAGCCCAGGCACACAATGATACCATGTTAAACAGACCATTTGCTTGCACAGGACTGTTCATGGCTGAACTTCTGTACTGAAATCAGAGCAGTAGTCTCCAAATGTATCTCCTGACTTACTTTTTCCATTCCCATTGAACTGTTTAGCAAGGCTATTAAATCTGCTTAGCACTTACATATATACGTATATATATATATATATATATATATTTATATATATCTTTTCCAGTTCCTCTCTGAGGCACTGGTATTTCTGCAGTTTCTTGTGCTCCTTTTTCCTGATGTTGTACTCACTTGGTATTGCTACATCAACCACAACGGCTTTCCTCTGTTCTTTATCCACCACCA